>JAWWEQ010035746.1:0-20356 GCA_035583055.1 Torymus tubicola
TATTGTTGTTCAATTTTAGTGTTATATTAAAAATAACATATCCGATTTTATTTCAACCTTCAGTATCCGGTTTTACCTCAAATTTTGAAAAAAAATAATTACTCATTTTTTACAATCACAAGTTAAAGTGAATACCAAATTTATACTTATATATTTTTGTTACGATGTAAACAATAAGGTTATATATTTGTGAAAAGAATATATTGTTTGTAAAAAGATTATGCGCACAATGATTGTTACGGGGAACATAATCTTGAAAGCTAAGAAATCTTTGATCCCTTCTGAATTCATCATGAGGCTATTTTTAACATGCCGATCAGATCAAAAATGGTAATAAGAATATTTTTAATGCAATATTATGAGTTTTATGTAGATGTCGCTAGTAGTAATAAAGATATTGAGATTTCCGGTTTTACCCCAGTATGCAGTTTTACTCCAGTCTCCCCTAAATGTTAAAATTCATAGTCTCATCCGTCAGAATTACTAGAAAGAAAAAAAATAGAGGAAATGAAATAAAATTTTTATGTGACGAATTTAGCTTATAAGATTTCCTTCTAGCAAAAGAGATATTTAATAGACGTACTTCTATGAATAAACGAAAAGACACTCACTATCGCGAATACATGAAAAAGTCAGCTAATACTTTTATAAATATATTTACCGAAATGTCACTTTTTCACACGTGTGCGCACCAATAAGTTACTCTTTACTCATTCACTATACTAGAAACTATATTAAATTTTCTTATCGGAACAATTTTTTAATCCTTGCTTTTTCCAAAATAGTAAAATCACTTCCCCGCACATAAATCTAATAAAATACACTTTCCGCATTTTTCCCGTATCGATCTACACACTTATACACATCGATACCTATACATACTCCGACACCAAGAACATACGTAAACCTATATATATATATATACGCACACACACACACACACATCTACGGAAAGTCTTCGACAGTCAGGGTAGAAACTTCGACACGCGACAACGTCGGTGGCGTACAACGACATCTCCTCTGGCTTCCTTCTTCTCTTCCTATATGGTCTTTTCTCTCGATCCTTTCGTATAAAATACGGTCTCTTACACGTGCCACGTACGCGTTCTATTCGTGTATATATATATATACACACACACAGTCTCCTTTCGCTCGGACTGTACTTAAACACGATAGGGGCAGAGACCGAATTCTCTCTCTCTCTCTTCTTACCCCGGTAAATCTTCCCTATACTCTCGTCCTCTCAAGAGAAGTTCTCTCTCACACGGTCGAACGCGTGCGTATAGCTCCTTAAGCTCCCAGTGCTCTTGTATTTACAGGCAGTTTATCCTCGACAGTCTGCGTGTTACTGAAGGTGTGTGTGTGTGTACCTATACGCATTGCGCGGAGTTCGAAGTGTTATCTTTGGAATTCTGATTTGTTTCCGCGAATATATATAGTGTAGAAGGTGGACTCTAGTAGAACTCCCCGAGGGTTCAAGATTTTAGCCGTAAGGCCATTGATTTTGGTATATATATATACAGTTGTCTTATACCGTATATAAATGCGTATATGTATGTGTGTATGTATGTAGTTACTTATCGAGAACTTGGATGACTGTGTATTTATATGGATGTCGTGGAGAGAAATATAGAGTATATAAGGATGTAGGTAGAAGAGAAATAGAGAGAGAGAGAGAGAGAGGATGGAAAGTTTTGTGGGTGAAGAGGCGGCGTATAGCGGTCGAAGCACTTCTTGCGCTGAATGGAGTGAAAAAAAGAGAGAGAGAGAGAGAGAGATGTAAAAGTACCTATACGAGTGCGTACTCAAACTGTAAGTGATGTAAGCGAATATATCTCGATTCTTATTCTACTAGAGTAAAAATTTAGAAGAGTTGATCAATCGAATAAAATACTGTTCTGGTAATGTTTATATACAATGAAAAAAAATATTTATTTAGACGTAAGACTTTTTTTTTATAGTGCACTATTATTGTGTAATCTGGATAAACTAATAATCTATAATTGTTGTAAGTTAATCATTAAATTGTTGATAAAACAAGCTTAGCTTTTAACTTCTCAGCCAACTTGTTTATGAAATATTTATAATTATTTCTTGTTTAACAATACGCGTATACGCTTTGAAATTTCAATGAATTCGGAAGATATTTTCATTCTTCATATATCTGCATCATTCATATCTTCATCTCATTTCAGAACCAATTAAAACCTTTTTTAATTATTAACACGCAAAATACATTTTTTTCATCTAAATATGTCGTTACAATCCATCACGTATACAAAAAAAAATCAATTCGCTTCCTCACACAAAAAACAAACATGCTACAGTCGTACGTATACATGCATCTATAGAACATGTATACCTATATACACACACCCGTTTGCAATATTACGAAACTTTCTCGACGACGCTCATGACGCCGCTGCCGCCTTCACGGCTTCTGCTGCTGCTACTGCTGCTGTTGTGCAGTCTCTCGAAATTCACCACCAATGTATATACCCTATATATATATATATATATATACACGTTTCTGCGCGAAATTACACGTGTCGGTGATTTACGCAAGGCGAAGGTATATATATAAGTGTAGAAGGTTCGTTGGTCTTGTTGTGGTTTTTTTTTCTCTCATCTCTCTTATATGTGTGTACAGCCTTATGTGTGGTTTTTCGCGGTACAGCCCTGCTGTGGTTCCGAAGGAATTTATTGGACGGTGCATTGTAGCAGGTATAGTGGAAAGGTTTTAAGAGGGTGCAGAAACACGGCTGGGTGGTATGCTGTGTGGTGCGGGTTTACGTATATCGAGAATTTTTTCTAGCGGAAACTGGTGGTTGAGAAGTACGAGTGGGAGGAGGGATGATTCGTAAAGAGAGTTCAAAATTAATAATAAAGTCTGCATGTGATTTATTTTATAAATTCGATGAACTAAGAATTGGTCGATTTAAAGTAATTCATATATATATATATATATATATATGTTATTCATAAGTGTTCCTTATTTTCCACAGCTATATAAAATATATTCTTATACCACATTCACCATGTTTTTACAAAATATATAAAGATAAATAATAATTAATGAACAATTTTGATCTAAAATATATAATGCAAATATACCTATACACCCGTTCGAGCAAAAATACGACGGCTATAACACGTACGATCTCAGCGTCATTTCACAATCTTCTTTATTCTTCTCTCGGTATACAGCATCGTATATACCTCATATATCGCTACCTCTCACCCCCCCCCCCCCTTGTAATAAACTGGAACGCATATCACACGCGCCAAAGAGGCAAATACGACCAGGCAATGAAGAGAAAAAGCGCCAAGCGCGCGTATAGCCGATGTCTCAGCGGGGCAATATCACACGCGCCGATTGGTCCACAGAACATGAGGAAGAAGCGTGTGTGTGTGTATATATATATATACACACACATCATTCTCACCTACATTATCACCGCCCCCGTCGACTTGGCAATTGGATTTCGGACGATCGTGTATATATGTTTATTTTCGTCTTTTAATCCAGCGCGTCTGACACCTACACGACCCTCTTCCGTTGCGAAGGATCACACGCTCGAATTTATAATATATTTTACGTCTATAACGGAGAGTAGGCGAGTTTATTAGTCTTAGTTATTTTGAGAACCGAAATTCGGTAGTTCCAGGTATGAAACAGACGCGAGGGATGCTATAGTGTCGGTTTATTTGACGTATGTAAAATAGTTAGGGGATGGTTTGAGTTTTGGAAGCCGAGTTTTTTTAGGGGGAGTAATTGTTGAATGTATAGATGTTCTGAATTTAATTGGATTTTTTGTTGGAATGGTTATATTTGTTTTTTTTTCAATATGAGTATCTTTTAGGCTTATTCAGTATCTTATAGTTATTTTTACTGGTGTATTTTAAATGTAAGGTAATCTTGACCCCATAATAATTTTTATAAATATTATTAACTGCTGATTAATAAAGTCAAAAAAATCAGAAAATGTTTTGTGACTTTTGTGGCATTTACAATGACTTACTTTTTTGAGAAAATCTTATTTTGACAACGATATAGGTAATTCTCAGCAACAGTGCTCAGTTTTACATGTAATTTCCGTTGTAGCTACTAACCCTGTTTCATTGGATGATAATGAACATCTGGTGATTTTTAATTTCATGATATCATATTTTAGT
Organism: Torymus tubicola; assembly: GCA_035583055.1. Classification (NCBI taxonomy): domain Eukaryota; kingdom Metazoa; phylum Arthropoda; class Insecta; order Hymenoptera; family Torymidae; genus Torymus; species Torymus tubicola. The sequence continues at coordinate 4,177 of JAWWEQ010035746.1, forward strand.
TACTTGAGTTTCATTCTTGTAAAAAAATGTATGTTTGAAAAAAATTGAAGATTATACACCATAAAATTTAATAAATTATCCACGGAGATTACAGGACAGAATCGGTGCACTTTTTCTGAGAATCACCCATATATAAATTACATGACTGTCGAAAAAGCACTAAACTCTCAAAGAATCATTAATAATAGCTTAGTTTGATTAATATTTTTATATAAACTTTAGTAATCAAAGGTTCTTATATACAGTATCCAAACTAAAAGCCTTCAGGAGGCATATTTAACTATATGACTTTTGTTCTGATGAAAATATTTCCATGTTTATACTGTAAAATCAGGTTGTACCTTGAAAACTACTTTTTCTTATTATTGCGAGCAAATTTTGAGTTAGCACATTCAAATGTGTGTGTATATATTTTTTCTTTCAAATGTTAGATTAAATCATCGTTGTTATATAGTTAAATTAATTAAATACTTGTTAATTGTGTAGCTTAACAAGTACTAATTAACAAACGGATGTTCAACACAGCCCACTATAATTGGCGAAGTATATAACTATTAATTTACAAATTAAACATATAATAAAATAAGAATTATTTTTTTTATTAAACTACATTTGTAATCATTATCTTGAAATATTCTTTACTAAAATATTTGTTTTCTACATGAGTATAATGAATTTTCAACAAACGTAGATTCAAAAAGGGTGTATATGGATAATAAAATTAGCCTCAAATTGCACTGTTTCTACATTGTAAATTAATAATAAATCATTCAAACGTACAGCTGTCTTGCCAATTCAATCAAACTCCCGAAACTACGAATAATATTTCACGTCATTTTACTATCATCGAAAATGAACAAACTTTAAAACATTCTATTCGGAAACACTGTACCCTGATAATATACCTCTTAAAAATTTCACGCTCACATACTATTCAACCTACCCGAGAAAAAAAACCCCACCCCTGTCATCTCCTCCAAAAATACACTCGCTTACACTAACAACGTACAAATTGAGCGTCAAAGTGTACCGCACCCAACCTATCCCTCACCTCACCTCTCATTTTATTTACAAATTCGGCAGCTCGCGCCAGCGGTTTTCCCCCGAGAAAGACGCATATATATATACACACACCCCCACACACACGCATACGGGTGGGATTTTCGAGGGCAACGAATTTGCATGCGGTGGTCCGGACGCACTCTAATTTCACGTCTCCCGTGGTATTTACGAGCATATATCACTTGCGTCAGAGAGAGAGAGAGAGACTCGCGCCTCGGTGAACTTTTAAAGTTGGAGGTGAACAAGTTATCGATAATATGATACATATATGACGACGATTTTTTTTGTTTTTTTGTTCAGTGTGATGCAATTAATCCAGGGCGAATGATGTTGTTGAGATCCTTTCGAGGTGGTATAATCGGATTAAATTGATTTGTCAGCGAAAAAGAAAAATAAATCGTATAGCCTATTCGTTACACATTTTCATTCTCCACGCGCTAATACAAATTGACAATTCCCATAGCAGCTCGCGTTTATATAGCCACGATATTATCAATGCGTCGGGATATAAGCTCCTCCTCTCCCTCTCTCGTTCCAAACTGCAGCGTTTATAAATATATATATATATGCGCGCTTTTCGTGCGAATTAATTCACGGCGTTACTGCGCGGCGACGATGGGATCGCCATCACGCGCTCGATTATGCGGATTAGGAGGATTCTCGCACCGCGTTGAAATTTGAAAGCGCGCGTATAACGACCTCCACGCCTATCATTTTCTCTACCCGTGCACTGCGGTGTATAATTGTTTTCGGTATTTAGGTTTTAATCGGGGATTGCCTCTATAGGGCAACTGCAGGGGTAATTGTCGGAATGATGATGTGAAAGTTGGTATTAGTCGAAGCGGATGTTGATGCTTTAATCGATTGGATTTTTGGCTGGTTTTTGTCGTTGGTGTTGGTTGATCTAGAATGATTATGGAGAATAATATAGATATGAAAATTATGCAAGAAGCGTATTTGAGTGTCAGTTTTAGTAAATAAAGACAATGATTTTGACATACTAGAATTCGACACGCACGCTACGCGCGCTGATATTGAATATTTTTATATTATTTTTAATTAAAAGTTTTTAAATGATTTTTAGTTACATATACGCAAACACGCAATTTTTTTATAAAAATAAAACGTAATTTCAGGCATACTGTATTAGAACGACTCTTAGTGAGTTAGTGATCACACGCTGCAATTCTTCACATTATACTTTTTTTTCTTAACAAAAACTAAATTCTTTTTAGTATGAATAATACTAAAAATAATACTAAACTTTGTCTTCCGATCTGAGTCTAAAAAAATCTTTAAACAAACTGATATGCAGAATTACATAACTCGAAATGAAAACAATAGGTGGAAAAATTTTTCAAAATATACATGCAAATCATGCAAATTTTTCAAATATTTTCTCATTCTTACCTATTATTTATTAATTCCAAATTTTTTCGTTTTTGGCAAAATATTACTGAAAGATTCTTTTTGCTCATGCAATAACCTCAATTTTTTTCAATCAAAAACAACGCACGTTTATATATCACGTGCGCCATCTCATATAAGTACATTTTTTTCAGATCAGAAGACCAGATCTCTAATCTAGTCTCTTTAGTGATTAATCTCTCTAGATGAAAAACAGAGATTCATCAAATTTGAATACTCATCCGCCATCTCGGGTAGATTCATTATCAACAAATACAAAAAATTCAATACTGATGCGCCATCCCGTGCAGACACTAAAAATTCGAGATTTCAAGATTTTCGAGAAAATCGACATGGCGTCCAACATGGCGCTGACCGTGTCGAAGATGCATTTTTTATAGAGAGATTTCACTGACAGAAGTCTTTAAATGTCATGTAGATTCGCAAAAGTGCTCATGAAATTTGATTTCAGAGAAAGCTGGATCGGTACTTCACATACTCTGATAGATCTGTGTCTCTTTATTAACCGCAATTATTAATAATAAATAATTGAAAATAACGGTTTACTTAGTTAAATCTCGAATAAATACATTTCTTATACTAAAAAATTTCAGCACAAATTTCAATTTTCACTTAGAAAAAAAGAAGAAATCAATTTAATCTTCATAATTCGGCTTCTGAAGAAACACTTACGAGAATATAATATTATGAACATATAAAGTAGATAGCCTAATATTATAAAGATAATTAACCTCTATGCTCTATATTCAATAAAAATCATCCACCCAAAAACAACCATGCAAATCTCACACCATCCGTCACTTAAAACCCCCGAAAAACTTAATACAACTCTCATCTATCTACCGCGAACATACGTATACATATGTATACAACAATCCAACCATCTACTCGCTCAGTGCACACAAAAGTAAGAGAGAGAGAGAGAGAGAGAACCCGTGCGCCTCGCATTATCGAATTACTTCGGCAAAACTTGTACGAACTCTCTTGCTCGTTCCCTATAGCGCTGGTATATCCCCCCACCCCACCCTTTTTCTCTATACCTATACGTAATACGCAACTTAGGGAATGTTAATGCGGAATTTCAAAATTAGTAGCGACGAGAGCGCAGCGAAACTGCCTACGGCGACAAGGCACAGCCCTATATATATATACCTACACGTACATGTCCTATACCCGCGCGCGTGCGTCGAGCGCGAATCGTACGTGCGATGTACGGAATGTGAAATCAGTCTGCGGAGAGAGAGAGAGAGAGAGAGTATAGTTGTGCGCGTGGATATAACGTGGGAGGAAAATACAGTCGCGGGAATTCGAAATATTTCTCGCGCGCGCGTATGCATGGGAGTGTGCGTATGTGCATGTGTATGCTACTCTACGCTTTGGCCGTTTAAATATTTAGATTCGAGAGGTCCCCTCCAGTAATGATTGTTAATTGAAATTTCGACAGAGTTGCACTATAGTACAGATGGTTTATTAGAGGAATGCATTTCAACGGATACATGATGGAGTGAAAATGCAATGGTATAATGGAAAATACTATAATAATATGTAAATTTATGGATAATGGGGTATCGTGTCAAATGGAATTTCGTTGTCGACGATAGGCAAACAAAAATGTTTTTTCAATTTTCTTAGATTACAAGATTTTTATATTTGCGAGAAATATTGGATGGTATTTTTCAGGAAAAGCTGCATCTTGACAGCATTTATATACTGTATAACCGAGTTTTTAGAAATCCTATGTTTATATTTATATATAAACTATTACCATTTACATGGTAAGCAAACTTTGGGTGGTAAATCTAAGCTCCTTAAACATTACACTACTTCCTATAATTCCTTAAAAAACACAATATAAAAAATACTGACGCTACTCTAAAAAATTGTTGAAAATTAAATTGTGCAAATCATATTATAAGCAAAAAAAAATCTGATTGCAATTAATATTTATTTTTCCTTTTGTGAGAAAAAGTATGTATATCCTATCATCGAAAAAAATGATTGTATAATAATCTGGCAAAAATACGTTTCGAAAGTTTACAAAACTCATAAAATGAAAGCAATTGAAAAATGAACTTGATGAATAAACATTCGACATTGAAATTTGATCGTTGGAAAAATTGCAAACCAGATGCAATTTCATAGTAATTGAAAACCACTGTCAACTCATTGACGCGTAGGTTTCTCAAACTTAATTTACTGATTCCTTTAATTAATTTTTAATGCCAGTATTTTAATTTAAAGGCTTTATTTTGCACGGGAAGATTATGTTAAATGGTTTGTGACTTAATATTTTTATTATTTCTATTGTTTATCATTAAAAAGCAATAATTATTATACAATTATATCTTACAAAAAAAAATAATAATCTACCAACTTTTGGGCAATGAAGTAGATCTGAAGATGTATGAAAGCTACATTTGTGCTAAATTTTGCAGAATAATTGAATGATTTTTACTCTTGTTATCACGTGACAAGGAAAGCGTAAATTTTTTATTATTATAATTTCAATACCGGAAACTCAAACCAAAAAAGAACTATTTACAATCTCAAAATACTTCGGTTTAATTCAGCCACTCCTAATTCCAACTACTATCATTTGCTATATATTAATCATCCTCTCCTTCTCCCGAACTCAACATTCCGCAGACGCGCGCTTAAGCACAGCTTGCTAAACCCAGCGACGCCTCACCTAATCAAATTCTAATCTTCCTTCCAAATCTGTTTGCAGATGTCGCTGAACTGGAGCTACCGTCGCTTGGCCGTCCTGCTACTGCTGTTGGCTAGCTGTGTTGCCGGAGATTCTCCTCATTACAAGGTGAGTAATCTTAGCGAAATTGCGCGAGGAAAAGATTGTCGCCTCCCTCGCGGGCGCGACTATATACGATGAAGATTAATGAACAACTAAAGTGGCGCAAGGCGAAAGGGAGTGTCGTACACGAGGAGTAGAGAAAAGGGAAGAGGCAAAAATGCTGATTAATTGCTTAATTAGCGTCTCGAGGCAAGAGTCGGGGATGGTTGCGTGCATGGGGGATGGGGAGTAGTTTCGACTTTCAGGTCAAAGGTTGGAAGTTCATTGAATTAAACGGAAATTAGGAAGAAGGATTGGGGAGACCGAGAGTTGCTAAAGTTTCTGGAAATAGATTGTTGTCCTGAATTAAAAATGGGTAAATTTATAAGTTGAAAAATATGATAAAATGCATTATTCGTTTGATTATATACTTATACTTTTTATATACAAATTTATTCCTCCCCGCGTACGTTTAAATCATCTCTTATATGAAACAATTAAAATCAATATATATTTTCCCCGTATAATCGTCAATTTCCATAATTGAGTCAGCGATAAATTTGCAAAGTATAAAATTCAAGCTTTTTCGTTGAAAGCATATATACCCAGAAACGCACTTATCGCGATTATGAAACGAAACGAAATCAAAGTTCAGGATTAAAATGACTAACGCTCGGCACTTTGGCTCGAAATTGACCGTAAATCGATCCGCAATTATAATTTCTCTATGCTTGCGGGACTTTTTTAATTAAATTTAATAAAGTTAAGCCAAATGCGATAACTCTCCACTCGCTGGCCTTTTCCTTCCACCTCTTTCTCTCTTTATCATCTCTCCTCTCAGCTTTAACGAAAGAAAGTTTTGATAAAAACCTAATTACTCCTCGCTATCCGTGGAATATATCAAGCGTGAGACTCTCGCCGTTGCTAAGTTCCTTAATTCGACTCATTAATTTCGCGATATTGAATGCTCGCGCGCGCGCGCCCCTCATCGATTCTCAATTCGCTTCATGCGCACGTATATATACTTGTACCGAAAAACCGACTGACCCGAATATATCCCGAGCGCGGAAAAAGTTTGAATATTCCCCGTGCGTTCCACCGCTAACCGAGAACTTAACGCGTCTTTTTTATACGGGCTTCGCACTGCTAACTGCTAAAACTTGTAGCTCTCCTTCGCGCGCGTTCTAATTACCGTTCGAGTCGAGTGCGCGCGTTCACCAGAGTTCATTATACGGATGTGTGAGCGGCGAAGTAAATGGCCGGCTCTTAGTGCATCGCGCGTGCGCGGTAGCTTTTAATGGGTTCTTCTGTAATTTCTCGCCGAGAGTTTTTATCAAAGTGAGCAGAGAGTTAATTGTATGCGAAAGAGAGGGAGTATGTAAATTATAAAATGGATTATTAATTAGAGTAAGTGTAATGTTTCCTTAAAAATTATTCTTTCAATATTAGCTCTTTAATGCCGAGCGTATCATACTTATAAATTTAACTTTATATTTCTATGTTATATTTTACTTTTGTTTAATTTTTTTTTTTCATAGATTGTCTTCTTGGAGACGTAAATAGTATTATTCGAAGATTATTTGTCAGAACAATGATCGCAACATTACTGAACATTCACGCAACTACGTCTACGCGTAGATGGTTCTAATATTTATGGATAAATAAATTATATTGTGTTATTTTTACATGATATTAAGTTTACACATGTAAATATTTATTTTAGCATTAATACATTCGACACTAATTATTCAGACTTTTCATTATTGTCTGATATATAATACAATTACTATTTACTAACATAAACAAATGTTTATTAATAAAAATCATTTTTTTAGTATTTTTCCCTTATTTCTAGCACTATTAAGAATATAAAAAATTATATATTTAAGTAAGAACAAGGTGTCTGGCATTGAAGGGTTAATTTTATCCATAAACTCACATTCTCATAAAAATAACTATACGATTTACAGCGAAAATTACTGCTATTATTTCATAATTTTTACTACATAAATAGTAATTTTTAATGAATCTGTCCCATGTTCTACCATAATTTATCAATACCAATTAAAGTAGAGAAATCCCGTAGGCAAGCGCGTTTCAACCATTTATTCAATTATAATTATTATAATAGATTTCTATAGAGTACGTAATCCAAACCTACGAGTGATAGTACTCATCAAATTGAATTCTAGTTCAACTGAAATTGGCACCAGAAATCAAGTCATCTAGATTTTAAACATAAATTTACACATGAGATAATCCGATTCATTCGATTAACCAACCACCAAAGCAAAAGTATCCTGCAGCCCAACATAACGTTATCAGCTTTGCTACGGTATAAAGCCACTCTGCTATAGCCACCAGTAAACAATTTATCGTTTATCAAATCCGACGCGCGAAACTTCTCTAAACAAATTATGGAGATCCTAACCCAGCGACACTTGAAATTTCAAAAGCCGCGTATTTGTGCGAATGCATGCACGCCAAAACTCGGACTTGCAATAATAATTAATACGATTATAGCTGTGCGTATGGTTGTATATTTTGGACGAGATTTATGCTGTGCTGTTCACTTGATTATGTTGTTTAGCGATACAGAATAGTATAGTTGGTTTAGCGTGGATTGGAGTCTCCACTATTTAGAAGGTTAAGAGGTTCAAGCTGATTCGAGTGCGTACGTTAAATTTAAAATATTCGGATCATTCGTGATAAAAGTTTGAAATGGTTTTGCGCAAATAAACAAATTGATAAATATTTATTGATAAATTTTGAAAAATCCTAATACTCATTATTTTAATTAAAGAAAAAACTATTTATTTTATCAAATGGAACAGTCTGTAAATAAGCGAACATTATATTATCATTTCATTTATCCGAATTCACAGGAAATCAAAATTCGTACCGTAGACTTTGATAAAAAAAATTTATTACTAAAAACTTGATATTTTTTTATTGTACTGCTATATAGAAGTATAGCTAAATAACTATTAAATTTTCTCTATCAGTAATTCTATCTATATTGTAAGCTCAATAAATAATCGACACTTGAGACTTTTACTAAAAATGAAAAAAATAATACATACACATATATCATCCAAATGTATACAATTTATTATGCTACTGCAGTAACCGATCACCCTATACAACGATACATTCGTGGCCCACTTTGCGCGCTGTGTTAACAAATTACCATAGATTTTTTTCCAAACCAGAGGTTCAAGACATCCAACCGACTGGAAATTAACAGCCCAATTTTGCGATTTTTCTTCAACCCCTCTCCCAGTCCTGTGAAAATTTTCTCTCCACTAGGCTTGCGCGAGAGGGCGCAAAAAAAGAAAGGACATTCGTTGCGCGCGTCGACTGGCAGACGTATTAGTCTCCTGAATTTATGTTTCAATTTTATTGCGCCAGCCAGCCTCTACATTTTTCTCTCGCTCTCTCTTTCTCTCTCTCGGTTCCATGTACTAAATTGGCGCTCTCTTTTTTAGCTGCTTTAAAGAAAGCTTGGCCTTAGACTTTTTCCAGGATATATTAGGGTGCGAGTGAGAGAGAGAGAGAGAAGAGGGAAGCTACTCAATCTCGGTGGTACAGGGAAATTTATTCATGGGCGTTAATCGAAACGCCGTTATATCTTGATGAAAAAAATGCCACGTGAATTTACATGAAGTGCTTTATTCGGAATAAATTAAAATGTACATACATTATGGTTTGTTTCTTAAATGTTTAAGATTGAATTTACATTGTGCAGCGAGTGGAGATAATGAGCGGCTTTAAGTGTGAGTGAGGTGATCAGCACGAGTGTTATAGACCGTATTTTTTCAACGGGTAATTATGAAAGGGCCTTTTTATGTGTACAAAAGGTGATCGTGAATTAAATATGATTAAATTGGTAATATTTTACTTCAAATATGCGCATTCGTTAGTTCATACGCTTTAAATATTCTTAATACCCCTCTAAGTATAGGTCAAAAAGCTTTCATTCAAAATTTCTCCAGTTGACTGAGATTTAGAAGGGCTCAACTACGAAAACAAAAAAAATTTCCCGCCTAAACTGTAAATAAACGGATTTTTTTATTCTTTTTTAAATTACGCTCAAAATACATGACTTTTAACGTGGCTTCCAGGCATAAGAAAGGTCCATTTCGTCATGCACGTGTTAAAAAGAAACGTTTTAATCGTTAATCCAAGAATTGATATTTTTCTTTTAAAAGTTAAATTTTGAAAAATACAATTACATTTATTACATTTTGGATGTTTCCAATAACAATTTATTGTGCGAAATTATATTTCAATGCAGAAACGATGAATACGAAAAAAAATAATTACAGAATTTAATTATTTGCAATTCATCGAAATTCTGTTGTTCGAACAAAACAGAATTTAAAAACTATAAATCACAATTACAAACGCGTATATAGTTCCACTCTTTACAGAATTCAAAAAGTACCGTCATCTTTACAGTGATCCTCGTTCTATCTCATTTCAGCAACGATAAATTTATAACGTCGCGATAACTGTACACTTCTCCCTCTAGCGCAATTACTTTAATTATTCCCATTATGAAACTAACGAGCTCAACTTTGATCGCTCGACACTCGAGAGAGTGAGAAACGGAAGCTAACTTTCTCCTTCCCTCTCACCCTCTCTTTTACTAACGTTCGCAAGCTTCCTTTATTTTCGCGCTCACTGCGAGCACTTTGGGTTGGGTTATGTACTACGAAAAAACAATTCGAAAAGAGTAGCAAAGCGAGCCTAGGTTGGCAAAGAAAAATTAACTCGCCTGGGAGTGACCCGACTCCATTAAAAGGAACGGATGAAAGCAAGACAAGAAGGTGAAATGGTGATATAGACATCATAGTCTTATCTACTCCGCGTGTGGGATTTGAAGAGAAGGTTCCGCGAGATGAAATAAAGACGTTACGTTATTACCAGTGTACTTTTTGTCTTTACTTTTTTTTTTAATTCAATTTTATGACGATGCTGATTGACAAAGTAACGGTTTCTACAATTAAACAAAAAAGATAAAGTACCGAACATTTTTATAACACCATTCATAAAAATTTATAACCACCTTCGAGATCTTTCTTTCTTTTTTCCTTATTCAAAAAGTACTTTCTCATTTTCGCAAACTTCCTTTTAAAGTCGTTTAAAGAAGTTTTCGAATTCTTTTCTTTAAATTGCTCTTGTAAAAAACTATATAAATTTATCAAAGCTTTTTCATTTCCTCTATACATATATGCACCTGAGCATCGACGAAAAAAACATCTCTACGGTTAATGAAACGATTAGCGCACCGCAATCAAATAGGTATACCTACCGAACCAAAATAAGCATATAAATAACTGCCGACTGCTTTTTCCATAAACTACACGCGGCCCTTATGCCAGATTCAAATAAACGTGCAATGACTTGTCATGGTAAAACACGAATTCGTGAAGTGTGGCAAATGGCTCAGACAAATTTTTCCGCACCACCAACATCAAACTCACAGCATCAGGCGGGCCAATTAAAAGCGAATTTTTTGCGTGAAATCGCCCAGCCGTGTTCAAAATTCGTCTCGTCCTCTGTATATACCCTTGGTAGTAGAGGATTTTAACGCTGATGAGTGCATTTGCATGCTAATCCGGTGGAAATGTCCATGTCTTTTCTTTAATTGTGTACGTGTATGTGATAATGAGAAAATGAAGACGAGGGGATATTAATTGGTTTGCGACATGATTGTCTTGGGGTCTAGTCGATACCTCCTGAGAATTTGAGGGACGAAGCAAGGGAAAAAGGGAGCAATCGGATTTTTCTAATGGATAATTTACCGATAACTAGACTTAATAATCCTTACAAATTGATGTTGCTATCGAGTATATTAAAAAATATAAAAATAATTTTTATAACTACTTTACGAAACCTCTTTAATGTATCGAATTTTACAAATTTTGCGTTATATATATGTAGAATAACGTAAAAACAATTTAAATTCGCATTACTGTTAAAGGTCTCTTTCTTTAATACTTTTTCTTCTTGCTAATTTTTCGTTTATTAAACTGAAAACGTGAGTTTACATACGAGCTCTACGCAATTGCGCTGAATCAAACACACTCACGATGTGTAGTATACACTCTATTTTCTATCAATATTGTGCCTAATCAACACTCAAATACAAGTCAACAACGTTCGTCACCATAGATTTCCAATTTCTGGCTACAGTATTTATACAATCGAACATTGATGAACTAATACATATACTGAAATCCAATGTCTAACGTTTCATTAAAATCATTCACTTGTTACTAATAAACCATATTTACCAATCCCTGGTTTCACCACCAGAACTCGAATCCTAGCAATTAATTTCACTTCACTTATCATCAACCTTTTCAAAACTCACTCTACAGCGTATCCTCAAAAAAAAAACCTTCTGTTCCCAAACTACGCAGCAGCTGCACATCTCGTTTTCACCCCAATAACAAACACAATTAACCTCCCTCACACCTATACACCTATACACACTGAACCTGGTCAAACAGAACTTTATTCTTCTACCAATGTACCTCGTTAACCTTTTGCGCTCCCGCGAAGACTTTTCTTCAGAACTGCGCTATAGCTAACCGCAATTAATAATGTCTTGCTCTGACCGTCGCGCGCGCGCGCGCGTTGTAGAATTTCAAACTCTCTTTCTGTACGCGAGACGGTAGCCAGGTGAGGCGATAAGAGGCCGTAGGGAACGACCGTTACTATATATGCCGAGCGTCGTGGAAATTCGAAAGAACGAGTGTATATATAAAGTGGAGGAGTCGCGAGGGAATGCGTCGAGATTAGGTCGGCAGTATAGCGGAGGTGGTCGGTTAATTTTATGATGGCGGTTGGGTTTTGTGGTACAGTGTGTTACTTTGAATGGGGATTCGTCGATTAAAGGTAGTGTGCTTTGTTCGGCGATGTGCTCAGAAGAAAAGGAAAGATAATTTGATTAAAATCTATATTTACAGTTATTGTCTGGTAATCAATAAATGATAAGTCATATATAGGAATTAATAATTTGATACAATGCTTAAACGATTGTTTACTAAATAGATTAATTGATGATTCTATACCAATAAATAATATTTGAATGGGTGAAACAATCTTGGTTTCTATCAATAATCATCAATCGCGCAAATTAATCATTTTCAATAGTTATATCAAATTACGTGAAATTAGTCGAAACTTTAAACAATATAATATTTTACAAATAATTCTATAATTCCAATTTACTCATTTTCTCTATTCCATAACATTCCCTAATAATATTTCATCCCTCTCCCCCCATTTCTACACACACGTTTCGATGCACATTCATTTCCACCTATTGCTAACCGAATTTCCAGTTCGCTGATTCTCCTCTCTCTCTCTCTCTCTCTCTCTCTCTCACTTCCTATCTCGATATCAAAAATATTTGAAACTAAAAAGAGAGAAACACAGCCGTCAGCGAATATCGGGATCACGTATTAAAACGGCGTCAGCGTCACATATACCTATAGATTTTAGCATTCTCCGCGTGCATATATACCCAAGGAAGCTGCTGCGGTTTGTCGTCGATCGAAATCGATTCGATGTTCTCGAAGAAAGGGAACCAAGAGGAATTTACATTTTAAGCAAGTCGCTGGTATATGCGCCAAGCGCCAATGGAAAATAGTTTTCATACAATACGACGATTATTTTTTTTTTTCTAAATCGGGTTTAACTATGATTATATGGAAAGTATATGTATGTGAATGAGGTGGGAAGAATTGATTTTCTTGTTTCGTTTTTACAATCTCGTATGTAGTTGAAATAACAAAAATTTATTACGAAGATATTGCGTGAGAAGCGGTTCCGTTAGTTGTAATGAAATTATGCGCTATATATACATGTAGATCTTGCACAAAGAATACCCATAATTTGTCTGAAAAAATGATGGAAAAAAAGTCGAAGCACACCTCTAAGAACTGTTTTTCCTTATTCTATAACTAATATAGTCCACGAAAATGCCGTTATCCTAAACGTATGACTAAAATTACAATGCATCACTTTACAAACACATCATCCCACGTTTATCAAAGCCATTTGAACATTTTTTTCTGTTCCATTCCCTTTGCTGCTGCATCCAAGATCGTTTTCTCGATTAAATGTATAGTTTCTGCCCAGGGCCAACCCCACGATGGAACACCGCACCGTCTCAAGTGTGTGTGTGTGTGTGTGTATACACGCATAAATATGTTTGTATTTGGGTGCGTACACGCGCGTATGTATACTGAGATGTAGATATAATACATCCTTGATGTTGATACCGCAGCACGGTCAGATCAAACATTAAACATTTAATTGGTTAAGCGGAGGATACTGTATATATATGTACACTGCAATTATTGACTTGCTGGAAATTTCGAAGAAGGGCTAATTGAAATGGAATGAGTTATATGATTGTTTACTTATATTACGAGTCTGCTTCTATATTAGTCTGACGTACAAACGTTGATATTTTTTTTTAAATGAGTAATAAGACAAAAGAGAATATGTTTATAAAAACGTTAGAAAGTGTTTCATTATAAACGTTCGTTATAAAGTGTTTCCATTTATTCAATATTTCATATTTCTCATATATAAAAATAAATTGGCATCCCTGACTATTAATATCCTATATAGCACACAAGAACTCTCTAATATATCAATTTCACTAATTTGTCTATTTCGGTTCAATGCAAACATACCGCACACACCGCAAAATAATTCATCATCGTTCATTACCCCGTACGCTGGTCACTTCCACTGAGCAATTTTTACGTTTATGCATCGCTGCTATATAAGTTAATTAAAGTAGCAAATTCGTCAACAAACAGCAGTGAGAAACTAGAACGCGGGGTATAATATGATTTCATGAAAAATTCATATATGTATATTTTGATTCAATGTTTGCTCTAAAAAGATTGATGTCAGCTTCGCGCGCGTATACACGTATACAGATTCGCGCATCACCGTGGATTAAATTCACGAGTATATATCTCTTACTATATCTATATACGTTTTGCGCGCACATCATTCAGAGCACGCGCCTCTTGCAAATTTATTCCGCTAGATATATATACATGTATCATCGGCGTTTAAAATGCAAAATTTAAGTGGAAAATAAATGCTTTAATTCGAGACACAATTCGTTTGATCTTCACGAGCATGCGCGTACGCAGGTAGCTCAAAGTGCAATGCATATATATATACTAGGGGAGCTACGACCTCTGCACGCTTCGCTCATCCCCCCCCCCCCCCCCCAATAAGTATTTTTCTATATTAAAATTTTTAATTTAAAAATAAATAGTAATAATATACCCAAAAAAATGTTATTTTTAGCGATTCCGATATTATGAATTCACAAATTTCAAATAAAATATAAAAAGAAAAACATTTGATCAATTAGAATCTACTCTCTAAAGTTGAATGAGTGAAAAATCCGCTAAAGATTAGATAAAATTGCTCCACAAAATATTAGTGAATATTTACTATTTTATTAGTGAATATTCACTAATGTTTCGTTGTTACGATTTTAACTAATCTTTAGTGGATTTTTTACGAATTTAATTTAGAGAGTAAAATTATTGGAACTTGATTATGTTTCAAATTGATAACCAGTAAATTCACAGATGTATCGAAGTAACATAAATCGGCGCTTGGCTTAAAGCAATTTCGCATTGGGTTGCTCAGACATCCAACATTGAGGACTGCTGGCGTTGCTGCGCGCGCTTATGTCAGGAGCAATCGCGAAGGACCATTACAGAAATTACATGTAAATAATTAATTAATTATGTGTAATTAATAAATACGTATCACACATAAGATAGTTGAATTAATCATTTACAATCACAACTACAGCAAATCCGTGCAATAGGCAATAAGCAAATCTAAAAATAACATCAAAATATCGTATTTCTAGCGCAAAATCTTGTGTAATACGATTATTGAAATGCTGTAAGCAGTATTACGAATCGAGTTTACATCGATTAATGTCGAGACATGGGGACGCGAATCATCGAAATGTTGTAAGTTCGAAATGTTGTTCGGGCCCGAACTCAACATTTATACATGTAGTTTAGTTGAAGCATTCCTGAGAAGACTGACTAGATTCACTCCCGCAATTCGGAAAATAACTCCTCAATTTTATCCCGTTACAAATGTACCATATGTACAATGATTTAAAAGCAAAAATAAAATGATGCTTGATAAATATGATAAGTTTGTCGATATTTTTTTCATAAAATGAAGTTCTGAAATGCAATTTAATAAGCTTTAGAAATAAATAAATTTTTTCAAACCCTGCATTTCCTGTATTACCTATAATTTAAAAAAGAATAAAATAAATTAATCAGGAAAAAAATTGTGTCACAGTTCAGTGGCGTCAAATCAGACCAACGATTCACTTTTTCTCTAAAAAAAAAAACTTAAAAACTTGCTTACTTACCATCAACTTCAAAATTTAAAATGCAAAATCTCCATAACAAGTCAGAATTAAGCAACGCGAAACTCTAACCGGCATGTTCGAGATACAAATTTCTACATCACCGTATGATAAAGCGGTAACGACAGATGGTGATGAACATCGTCATGTAGCTAAACTAGTCCTGCCAGAGGAACAAACCAGCGCTAATGCTAAACTATCGCAGAAAGCGATTTGCTCTTGTGTACATATATTATGCATGCGATAAATCATATAAGTATACCGGAAGTTGAATAATAATTTTTGCGACAAATTTTAATTCAATCTGTCAAAGTCTATGGATGGTAGCTGAAGCATAAATTTATTATTTAAATTCGCAGCGAAACCATAATACCGGGTGTCCCAAAAAGATGGAAACACCCAAATAAGTCCCGAAATATTGATTTTCAGAAAAAATGTTTCCTACA
>JAWWEQ010035767.1:0-20332 GCA_035583055.1 Torymus tubicola
ATCGAAAATTCGATATTCGATTGCTTACATATTCGATAAAACGATAGTTCTCGAATAGGATTTTTATATAAAGGAAATTCATACGAGATCCGCAGCTCCATTGATATAGATATACTTAAAGATATACATGAGTATCATTACTTAAGTTGTTTCTATGGTGAGATAGTGGAATCAACTTTGACGAGCTAAATACTTCTCAAGTGAAATGATTGGAGCCCAAAAAACAAGGCGCGTTGAATCTATTTACAAACAATTTCACCGACACTGAAATTCTTTCTGTAGCTTCTATACTACTGAGTGGTTATTACAACGTTTTACCTCCAGATATCGTCTTTTTTTTAAGTCATGGCATGCCGACGTCAAGGCAAGGTTATGTCATTCTTACTTATCCATACATGATTTTTATTGCAAAATAATAAATACATACTCATAGATTAAATTATACCTTCAGTCCTACAATCAATTTCGCTCCACTGTTGCACTCAATTCTTTCTTTATGTGCTTTCATATTTATTTAAGCTTGTACTTGCAATAAGAGAAATTCCTAAAATTATTCTTGAAGAATTTACAATCAAGATAACAGTTATTGTGTTTGTGTCTTTTACAGACTAATAACGTATAGCAAATGGACCCACAACATGTAAAAAATGAATCTGGGGATATGTTGCCTGTAAACTGTCAGGTTATGGTAATGGCTTTCTATGAAAGAAGTTACATACCATCGTGTTGAGGTCATATCTTAAAATCTCTAATGTGAGCATTACTTTAAGGATGAAAATATTGTAAGCGTTGTACTCAAGGAAGAACCAGGAGAAAAATACGAACCAAACTACATGGAGGATATCTGTTTGGGAACTTTCGATAAGGTTTTTCAACCTGTCGATCATCATGAGGTTGATTTTCCTGATGACATGGTAATGCATGCTATATTTTTTCTTTTGTTCATTCTTCATCTAAACAATAACAGTAATCATTTTATTCTACTAATGTAATATTTAAACTTTATTTATATGTAAATTTAATACAATTTATATTTTTGTTGTCTATATATGGTATATGCATACATATAGTTATCATTTATTTTTAGAGATATCTGTAATGCCCTTGTTTAATATCTATTGCATTTTTGTACAAGTAAAAAGAATTATATTACTGTAAAATAATGGAGGTATCAAAATCATAAAACCACTGTAAATAATGTGGAGTTTTTCAGACTTTTTTACGTGAACTACTTTTTGGCGATACAAACTAAACTGAGTAAACTGCTATCAGGGATTTGTGTTATCTGTAGCAGATCACTCATCTCATCTTCATACTTATTTTTTACAGCAGCAATTTTACTTAAAAAATGGTTGAAATTAAAAGCCAAAGACTGTACAATATTTATGATGGTTTAGTTATTTTGATACCTTTCCAAGTTGAATTGTTATTTTTTTAAATTGAACTCTATAATCACGTGTGTGTGTGTATGTGTATTCTTAGAATTAGTAAATTAACATATTAAAGTGAAATTTATTATCTGTTAGGTTAAATTGGAGTTAGATACGGAAAACAATCATCATCACTGGGTAGCTCAGCTGGCCAATGCTACACTTTCTGAAAATGGTGAATATGAATTGGAAGAAGATCAACACTTTCTTAATTCAAGTGCAGCCCAAAAATTTTATAAAATTCAGTGTACTCTCTGTAAAAAATGGTTTTTAAACAATGATTCTATGGTGACACATTTAAAAATGCATTGTAGTGGTAACACTTGTGAAGTTTGTCATCAGACTTTTATGGACAATGCAGGTTTACATGCACACATGTTAACTCATGTTGGTATGAGTCCAGTGGAATGTACAATATGTCAAAAAAGATTTGCTTATAAATGGTGTTTACGCAATCACATGCAAACTCATATGACTAATAAGCAATTTGAGTATGATAGTTTACAACAAGTTTTTTTAAAGAGATATGGTCAAAGTAATGATCATATGATTCGTGTCGATGAAAGACCTTACATGTGTCATATTTGTCAAACATCATTCAGAGAAAAAGGAAATTTGAGCCGTCACATGTTGGTTCATAGTGGGGACAAACCTTATAAGTGTGATATTTGTTTTGCTTCTTTCCGAGAAAAAGCAAAACTAAATATGCACATATCAATTCACACTGGCCATAAACAATTTAAATGCACAATGTGTCATCGATCTTTTGTACAGAAAACTGCATTAAATAATCATATGTTATCACATAGCGGTGAAAAGCCTCATGCTTGTAATATTTGTGAAAAAACGTACAAACGAAAATCTGAATTAATCAGACATACAATGATTCACACTGGAGAACGTCCATATGAATGTCAAGAATGCTTAATGACATTTAGAGAAAAAGCAAAACTCAACTCCCACATGTTAGTTCATACAGGTGAAAAACCACATGAATGCCACATATGTCATAAAACTTGTGCCCGTAAGTCAGACTTAAATAGTCATATGCTTTCACATACTGGAGGTCAATATGATTGTAAAGTTTGCGATAAAATTTTCACTCGTAAATCAGATTTAAATAGACACATTCTGGTTCATACTGGAGAAAAACCTTATGCTTGTGAATATTGTGATATGGCTTTTCGAGAAAAAACAAGATTGAATACACACATGGTTATTCATACTGGAGATAAAAGACATATTTGTCATATTTGCCATAAGAGTTTCCGAGAAAAGTCAATGTTAAGAAAGCATATGTTAAGTCATACTGGTGATCGACCTTATGAATGCTATGTATGTCAGAAAGCATTTGCACAAAAAACAACTCTCAATAGTCATATTCTGACACATACAACTGAAGGATCAGCGTATGAATGTACTATATGTAGAAAAATTTACAGAGACAGAATGGCATTGAGAAAACATATTATAACACATGCAACAGATAAAAATAATGAATGTCCTATATGTTTAAAAAAATTTACTCATAAGATGGCATTGAGTAATCATATAACAATAAATCATTCTTTGTAACTAGAACCCAGTTGCAGAAATAAGGACCACTCTATAGTTGAACAAGATATGCGAATATATTTTGAACAACAGCAACAGCAATATCATCAGGATCAGCAGCAGCACCAAGCACTTGGCTTTTGGGCATTATATACTAGTACTTTTGATTCACTGTTTCCACACATACTAGCAGTATAATGCCCTTGTTTAATATCAATTGATGTTGAGGAAAAAACATTAAAGTATTACTTTATAATGTTTTTAAATTTTTATTTCTGAAGTCTACTGGTTACATTAATTATGCAAAAGGTACTTACTAATGCAATCGGGTTAAAAAGAGTCTAGTCTTATCTTAAATTTTTCTCTTGTTTTATAGCTTCCGTCTATTGCGTGTTACTGTACCTATCTAGGATATTGGGATTCGTGGTCGGCGAAAAACATGGCTGCCAAGAGTAGGTTCAAATACATTGCCAGCATAGGGAGTTCATGTGTTTTTTCAATCTTACTCAAAATTGAACAACAATATGGAAAATTTTCAAAGGGAAATTTAATTCAGTTTATCAATTGGCATCTTTTTATTACATTTTTGGCGAAGGAAAATATTTTCGTCAAAAATGTAATAAAAAGATGTCAATTAATAAACTGAATTAAATTTATTTGAACCTACTCTTTGCAGCCATGTTTTTCGCCGACCACCAATCCCAATTGCTGCAACACATTTAAGTTGAGTTATTCTCTTGTAACTTAAATTGATTTTTCTGTTGCAAGAAACAGTAGACAAAATCTTTTAAAATATATATGTCAATAACAAAAAATACAGAAGAAACATGCAGTTGTAATCCTGTAGAGCAGGCACACGCGCACAAAATAAAAAAAATTCCCCTGGCAGAGAATCTTGCTGTTTCTTTTTTGTTTTTTTTTTCTGGTTTGTTCTGTATTTTGTTTTAAATTTGTATCCTAATGGAAACTATTAGGTCAAGGAAAAACAAAAATATATAGAAAAAATATAAATAAACAAAAAAAAAAAAGAGAGAAACAAAACAAAACATAAATCAATGATAAAAAATCTAAACTAAATAATTAAACTGATAAGAAACAAAATATGTAAAATTTATATAAAATATTTTAATTTTTTTCCTACATTTCAATTTTTTTTTTGTATTTTGTTTTTCTTCTATGTATTTTAGTTTCTTTCTGTATATTTTTTACATTTCCCCATTACCAGTTTTATAATTTAGAATAAACGAAAAAAAAATTTTTTTAAATGTAGAGGAAAACAATAAAAAACAGGAAAACACGTGAAACTTTTCTGTTAGGGTAGAGTCAAAGAGTTATCGAAATCATGAAAAGTAAATTATCTCACTGTAAGAAAGATATCTTCAATTTTTAAATAATTTCATTATCTCAGTAAAATATTGATATAGTTATGGTCTTATTTATGATCAAAGATTAATTATATATCTTTTCATTTATGATCAAAAATTAATAAAATGCAATTTTGAAACCCCAACTAGATTAATATCTTAACTATAAAGATTTCCTTTTCAGAGCAAGGAAAATGCATAATTTTTGAGTAATACCAGTGATTAGTCCACATATTTAGTTTTATAATACCAGGACAAAGTGGAAAATTTTGAATGATTTTCTAACTATGGGGCTGTTTATAATTTTTTAAACAGTTAATATTTTTTTAATAATAAAGCTTAATTACTTGTTTTTGCTGTCAACTATAAGTAACCCATATCTCAAAATAAAGGACCTCTAAGAATTAATTATTGATACTGGGCATCAGTTTTAGGTATGAAAAATAAATTCTGAAAGCCCAGTTAAAATTCACTTCCTAAAGGTTATGCACTCTGTATGTAAAAAGTATTAGCTTTCAGTAAGTGTATAATGTAAATGAGATTATTTTCTAAGGGAAGAAAATAGATTTAGAACTTGATAATAGTAATTATAATTATAAGTAATTTCATAAAGCTATTGTTTTTTTACTATCATTGTTGTTCTTTAAAAATATTGCAGATAGTGATACACAAAGGACAATGCCCATGGGATCTCAATTATTTCTCAAAGTATGTATGAAATCTGTTCTATCATTTAGATAATGAAAAAAAATAAATTTATCCACTTTTCTAAATAGGAAAGTTATAAAAATATCCATTGAAACTCCATTATTTGGGACAAATTTTAATTCATCATTTTAGTAAGTTTTCCATCTTGTGACCTAATCAAATTTTCATTAAATTGCATATTTTTTCATTTTCTAACTGATTGTACAAATTTGATATGTTACACTTACGAAATAAAATAAGGTAGTCGTGGGCATTTTTCTTTCAAAGGACTGAAGTAGGATTCCTGAAAATAAAACAAAATTTATTAGAATTAAATATAAAATGATCAAATGCACATTTTCATATTTGACATTAATAAAAGATGTATTTTAATTGTTAGAAACATCGAAGATTGTAAATTAGTTCAAGTATTTTATGTGAGGAATGCAATGAACATGTTTGAAAATGAAAACTTCATTTTGTGTAAAGGATTACATAATAAAACATTTTTTCTATACTTATGATTTCTTAAATGTTTTCTTTACTCATGCCCTAGTGGTAATATAATAATAAAATAACTCTCTCGAACTTTCGAATTCATATACATACAGAAGTACCTTGTATTCATTTTCGTCTGTTTATCTTTCCATAAATAATTAATAAAATTATCCTTGTGACAGTTTGTCAGCTCAACGGCGAGCCTACACTCTGGTGAAGGTATCACGTTGTTGGTTCAAAAAACCGATGAAATATTTTGCAAAAATGTTTTCAAAATATTTTTTGTATGATTGTGTGCAATATCAGCAAACAGATAATATTTCATGAAATTTTGTGGGAATATTTCATAAAAAGATTCTTTTCCCCCATATAAATCTTTCCAAAATATATTTCCTAAACCTTATAGGAACATTTCACGAAGTTTTGCAAAACTAGACGAGTTCCGTGAGTGTTGTTATGGGTGTCGACTTCCTGCCCTTCGTTCTGCTTCTCGTTGATCGCGGCAACGGCCATGGTCAGGGGCTCGTCACAAGCCTCCCCATGACGAACCCCTTCCTCTTCGACGTCGTCCCTCTCTTGTTTCTTGACTTTATTTTCTCCTAATCTATCACTCTCGCCTTATTTCATCTCTGCCTTTATCCTCCTCACCTGGGAGTGGTATCGGATCCGGCGAGGCAGATTCCTCCAGTACAACCATGGTTGTCACTTCTCTACGTTGTATCCTGACTGGAATACGTAGCAGTTTCACCTATCCATCGCTAAATCTTCGATCTTTCGAAAAGTAAACCTACGTCTCCCAGAAGTGCTTGAGACTCCTCGAAAGGCACGTGCCTTTCTCGGTGACTTCGGCCCCTAAAACATCTGGATCGATTTACGATGTTCTAGCTGAAAAACGACAATTTATGTCAGGTTGTCAGTTAGCAGCATTTCTTTTAACTCTCGTCTCCTTTCTTTATCCCCATTCTCTATAACCTCCCCTTTATGTTGTCTACACGCGCGGCTCTAGATATCGCTTTAATTAGGACACATAATGAACTTTGGTGATTCGGCGGGTCGAATAGACTGTCAACATATACACTGTCGTTGAAAGTACTTCGTTTATCTCAAAGAGCCCCTCGAACTTTGGTGCAAGTTTAACATTAAGTAAATTTCTTATTTGCGCGAAAGAGTATGAGGTCGACGCAAACTCTATTGCCTACACCGAAGCTTGCATCTAACCGAAATTTATTATGCTTCTTTTGAATTTGCCGCGTTTAATCTACATATCGACTCACTAAGTTTTTTAACGCATTCAATCCGGAATTTAAAAACGCAGAAGAAACTTTGCTCAGCGCCTGTGTAGCTGTGTTCACGGCCTGCATAAACTCGCAGACGTGTATATTCCAATTACGATGATCGGAATCCAAAAACGTCGAAATCATTGCTTTCAATGTAGTACGATTGCTGTGTTTCATCGGGTACGCTCGAAGGTCTTCTTCTTTCCTTTGGAGTGCGTATGCGCTCTAGGTAGTGACAAACTTGAGTTGCTGGTATCTAAAACAAAAACGTAGGGGTGCCGCCGTTCGCCACCTTAGACGCTAAGTCACCCTCGGCTTTCCATAAAGGGAAGGTAACGTTATACGCTTTGGGGGAGGTAGCAGAAATATGCGATAAGAGGAAAAGTGAGGCGCGGGAGGTATGATAAGAGACAACAATTACGGGGAGGTAACTTAGAGGCGGATTTCGCAATTTTTTAAGTAACCGCATAGGAGCGAAATAAAGTTTAACTCAGGGGAGTGAAGGAGTAGTGAAATGATGAACGATGGAAAATTTTTTTGTCTAATGAGCGTGCGGGTGAGAGTGGCGCGCTGAGTGTCGTAGCGAGGACAGGCCCAGAACACATGGTTGAGGTCCTCAATATCCCCGCATTGACATTCTGGAGAGTTTGAAAGATTCTTGCGGAAGAGGCTAAAGGCTAGATTATAGTGGTTGCTACGCATTCGGCTGAATAGGGTGATGTGGTCTCTAGTGAGGTTGCAGGAATAGTACCAAGGTTTAGAAGATAGGGATAGGCAGTGTTGGATATTATAATAAATATATAATCTTGACTATATATATACCGATGTATTAGCTGTAATACATACATACATAACCCCTACTACACTTTGTTTATGTATACAGTAGCGGAAGGTGAAAGCGACTTAATACGCGAATGTACTCGCTCACTCGCCGTTCAGACCTCGATGTAACCAGACATATAGACGATGGATATTATAGCCTATTTAATGAACTCTTTATATTCTAACAATTAATAATTGTTTTATCACACCTCATTCATTCATTCCAACATGGTAGAAGAGCGTGGTTGGTATTTTCTCTTAGCTAATTTACGCAACCTTCGGGGAGCATAAATAGCTTTGGGGGAAAAATCAAGAATATAGAGCACGTGGCTCGCGAAAAGTTTGAAGTGAAAAATATTAGTGGAAAAGCACAAAACTAAGAAAAATACAAGTATTAGCAAATAATAGAATATATCTTTAAGTGATAGAAGAATGAATTTTTGGAAAATTTATGAACATTCAAGCCGATGCGAGCAGATTGGATTTCTAGTGTGAATACATGTGGTAAATGGACACTAAAGGAAAAGTGATAACCAAAGAAGCAATAATTGAAGAAAGATTGCTGTAAAACGTTATGTGAAACTAGTGCAGAAAATAATTACGTTAAATAAAGTAATAAAGTGTTCGAAGATTACAAATTAAAAGAAGTCGAGATGGCTAAGCAAGGAAAACTCGAAGATATAGCAATTCCCATTTTTGATGGTGCAAACTATACAAGTTGGAAATTTCGCTTAATGATCCTACTAGAATATAAAGAGTGCAGAGAGCAAGTTGAAAGAGAACGGACTGAGACAGATAAAGCAGACGAATGGAATAAAAAGGATTTAAAAGCTAGAAATATATTAATCAGCATTATTTCAGATAAACAATTAGAATATGTTTGTGAGTGCAAATCAGCTTATGAAATGATAGCGAATTTGGATAAATTATATGTGACAAAATCCATGTCTTTGCAGATAATATGCCGAGCAAGAATTGAAAATATTCAATTAAAGAATTATGAAGATGTTGAAGAATTCTTCGTAGAATTTGAGAAAGCGGTGAATGAATTCAAAGCAGCCGGTGGAAAGATAGATGAAACTGAAAAAAATGAGATATTTAATTCGAGCATTACCGTTAGAATAGAACTACAAAAATAAAAGAGAAAAACATCACCCAACATCTACAACACAAAAAAATAACGCAAGCACGTTCTACTCTAAAACACAAGGGAAATGTTATAACTACGACAAACCCAGGCATTATCAAAAGGACTGCCCGCAAGTACAACAAGACTACCGAGGTAAAAATGCCTATACAGCTCGAGGTTAGCCAAGAGGTAGAGGTCGAGGCAACAGAGGCAACAGCAGGGGCTACAGAAGAGGAAATAGCAGAGGAAGATTCCACAGAGGGCGAGGTCAGCCTCAAGAAAATTCTTCAAGTTCACAACAACAAAGCAGTCAGTCAACTCAGACGTGGTCAACGCAGGTGTGTAATTCACAGGTAAACGAATATTACGATCACGATTTTTCAAGTACATCTTCGGAAAACTTGAAAATCGAAATTAATTGGTTGTTAGATAGCGGTTGTACTGATCACATTGTAAAAAGCTATAATTTCTTTGATAATAATATGTAAATTTGAGAGTTCCGATTGATGTTAAATTACCGGATGGTAAAAATTTAAAAGTCACTAAATTAGGAATCATAAAGATTGTAATTAAAAATTATTATGATCAAAAACAAATTGATTTAGAAAATGTTTATTATGTTGAAGGGTTTAAACAGAATTTACTAAGTGTTTCAAAAATAACACAAAGTTGTACAATAGTATCAAGAAACAATAGCGCAAAAATATATAATAACTCTAGAGAGTTAGTAGCTGTTACAAATAAAATAGATAACTTGTAGTTTATTAAAAGCTTAGTTTTAAATATGGCAAATAAAAATATGAAAGTAAATTCAGTAAAATTGACGGATAAAGAAAAATGGCATAGAGCAATTGGGCATGTAAACTTTCAATATTTGAATAAATTAGTAAACAGTAAGTTAGTCGAAGGTCTACCAGACAAACTTGAAAATATTGATATGAAATGTGCGAACTGTATTGAAAGCAAAATGACAAATATACCTTTTCAAAACAATAGAAAGAAAAGTAAGGAAATTCTTGAATTGATTCATACCGATTTAAATGGGCCACATAGTACAGTAGGGTACTGCGGAGAAAAGTATTTTTTAACGTTCATTGATAATTATAGTAAATGTACAATGATATTTTGTATCAAAAATAAATCAGAAACAGCTAGTTTTTTTGAAAGAATTTGTAAATTTAGTTGAAAATAAGTTTAATAAAAGGATTAAAAGTTGAGATGCGATAACGGTAAAGAATATTTAAACAAAGAAATTTATGATTTTGTTAAAGCTAAAGGAATCGAATTATTACCGTGTGCCCCATACGTTCATGAATTAAATGGTGTCGTGGAAAGATATAACAGATCCGCTATGGATATGGGAAGGTGTTTAATGAAAAAAGCCAGAATTCATAGAAAGTTTTGGCCAGAAGTAATGAGAACCGTAGCTTATCTAAAGAACCGTAAAGTTGCAAATACAGTTGAAAATAAAACACCGTACGAAATATTTTTCGGTTTAAAACTAAATGTCGAACATTTGAAAATTTACGGAAGCAGAGTTATTGTTAGAGTTCCAGAAGTTTTAAGAAAAAGCAAATGGGACAATAAAGCTCAATCAGGAGTACTAGTCGGTTCTGTTGAAAACGGTTATAAAGTCTTAGTTAACAATAAAGTAATTACTGCAAGGCATGTTGATGTAATAGAAGATAGTATAAAGTTAATCTGTTTAGAAAAAGAAAATAGCGATTCTGAAAATCCTTCTCACTCTACTATGACCTTCGGGGAGAGTAGGGGAGAACAAATTAATCTAGCCGATGCGAATAATAATAATAATGTAAACGATAACAAGTCTGATAATGAAGACAACGAAAATAAAGAAAGTCTAACAATACCGCGAAAATCTCAAAGAAAGAAAAGTCCAGTAAATAGGTACGGAAATCCAGTTTCTCACTTTATTTATGTAAATTATATTGATGCAAATGTACAAAATACATTCGAGGAGGCGATAAACTCCAGCGAATATAAACAATGGAAAATAGCAATGGATTCCGAGATAAATAGTATAAAGAAAAATAATACATGGCAAATTGTCGAAAGGCCAAAAGATAAAAAGGTCATTGATGTTAAATGGGTTTATAAAAAGAAAAATAACAATACTTATAAAGCCAGATTAGTTGTACATTAATTAACCAAAAGGTTATGAAACTGGAGACAATAAAGCTTACAAATTGCAAAAGGCTCTCTATGGTCTTAGAGGAAGTCCTAGAGCATGGTACGATTATTTCAACGAATATGTCGAGAAATTAAATTTTGTAAGAAGTAACTATGATTACTGTCTATATGTAAACAATACAAACACAAATTCAATATATATGCTAGTCTTTCTAGATGATCTCTTAATTTGTTGTAAAGATAAAAAGAAAATAAATGAAGTAAAAGCTAGTCTGATGAACAGATTGGCAATGAAAGATTTAGGCAAAATTGATATTGATTACAGTGATGATAGAAGTAAAATGACTTTAAGTCAAACAAAATATATTGAATCATTGACTGTAAAATTCAAACTTGAAAACGCTAAATTATATGATACTCCAATGGAGACAAACTTAAAATTAGATCAAGCTAGTGAGACTGATGAACGAATAAAATATAGAAATTTGATCGGAGAATTATTATATATTAGTACAGGCCCGAGGCCAGATATACCATACAGTGTAAATTATTTAAGCCGATACCAAAGTTGTTATGATCAAACTCATTTTAAGTATGCGTTGAGAATTTTGAAATATTTATATAAGACAAAAGAGTTAAAACTAACGTACTGTGATAGTGTAGAAAGCGAAACACTAGATTGCATGGTAGATTCTGATTATGCAGGAGATATCGTAGATAGAAAATCTACCACAGGTTTTGTAATTAGATTAACTTTTAACTATTTTTTAGGTTATTTTCACGTATAACTCAAGAAGGATGTTCTTAAAATTCCTTTAAAAAATTTGGTATATAGAAGACACACAAATACATGTTCTTGAATTTTTTCAGATTTTTTTAGATCATTTTCGTGGTTATTTTTTGTTTTAAATTACTTATTTTAGTTTTTTCTAACTTCACAAAAAACTCAAAGCATATTGAAGTGCAGTATCACTACATTAATGAAAACTATGAAAATGGAATAATTGATATTATAAAAATAGACTCTCAACTAAATTTAGCAGTTATGTTAACGAAGAGTCTAGATAAAACAAAATTTCTGAAAAATAGAAAAGCGTTGCGATTGATTTGAAAGGTTTAAATAAAATATAATATTAAAATTGAAAGTCATTGAATTTGAGAAAATTGATATGTAAAAGTCAAGATTATAAATTTAAGGAGGCGTGTTGGATATTATAGTAAATATATAATCTTGACTATATATATACTGATGTATTAGCTGTAATACATACATACATGACCCCTACTACACTTTATTTATGTATACAGTAGCGGAAGGTGAGAGCGACTTAATACGCGAATGTACTCGCTCACTCGCCGTTCAGACCTCGATGTAACCAGACATATAGACGATGGCTATTATAGCCTATTTAATAAACTCTTTATATTCCAACAATTAATAATTGTTTTATCACACCTCATTCATTCATTCCAACAGCAGTTATTGATGTAAAATAGACCCTTGGACCAGTCGAGATTGGAAATGAAGCAGTAGAGTATTTCGTTAATTTCTATGGTGATTTGACGGTGGAAGTCGGAGTGTGGAAGAGAATTTTGAAGCATAATGCCACTACGGGAGGCCTCCTTGGCCAATGAGTCGGCTTTTTCATTTTCCGAAATACCTTTATGACCAGGTATCCAGGAAAGGACGACAAATTAACCTCCTGATTCAATTTCTAGCAAAATACTTTTGATCCTGAAGATAGTGAAATTTGTCTTCCGGTACTGCTTGGATTTGCATCTCCTCAAAATTAAAGAAGCAGTCGGTGTCGTTAACATGCTTGCTGGTGAAGACTATTAGTTGAGTTTTAGGCACTAAAAGAGATAAGCCAATAGAGTGATAGTAGTTAGTGACCAGGATTAGGTTATGTTTAAGAGTTTCGAGACAATCTTCGATTTGGTCGGAGGCGCAATAAAGCACTGTCTTATCGGTAAAGTTAAGGCAACTGCAATTAGGAGTGAGTTGGGATGCGACACCTTTCGAGATTATGTTATAGAGGGTAGGGCTTGAGGCGCACCCTTGAGGGAGACATTTGTGCGAGGTAAAGGGGCCCTAGAGTGCGCCGTTAATATTAAAATAAACCGAGCAATTCGAGGTAAGATTGTAAAAGAACTTGCAGATGTTTTCAGGGAATCCAAGGTCACGAAGAGCGTGGGCCAGTAGCCCCGAATCAACCCCATCGAAGGCCCCTTTAATATCGAGACAGAGGGCTGCAAGGAAACCGTTATTAGAGAAGGATTTGTAAATTGAGGTTGTGAGGATTAATAGATTGTCTGCACAGGATCTGTTGGCTGAGTCCGATAGACTATAAGTTTGTGATTATCGACGCTGAATTTAGCTCGGCGCTCAAGATTTTATCTAATTGTTCCGAAAAGAACCACGAGAATTTAAATCGTTTAACAATTAAACTAGAAAAATAGAAATTAGAAGTATATTTTTTGTTAGAATCTGTTTTTACATAATAGAAAGCTGCAAAAATTGGATTTCAGTGCAACCCTAACCTCAAAATTTGTCTTCATTGGAAATAATAAGATAATAAATACAATACCAGTTTCGGTGTAAAAAAAAAAAAAAATAAACGCAATATAATATTGCAATATTCATTGTCATACATTGTTACACTAAAAAAAAAGCGAGCGGAGCGCGCATGATCTCGCTGGTCTGGTAACACGGTCTTGGAAAACTAATAAGTACTTGTTTTGTGTTTTACATTGTATCGACTGACACCATTACCATAGGTTTCTTGGTCACTCTATTGCCCATTCAACTTTGTGGCCCTGTTTGCGCGATCGTATATCGCTGGTACAGGTCAATAATATTAATAGTAAAGAATTACTAATTAATTAAAAGACTAGGTGAAATTAATACTAAATTATAAAAACTATATTTAACGTAAAAAATGTCACGCCACAAGCTTTACGTAATAATGTTACTAATGGCATTTTGATCAATATTTCGTCTTTGATGAACTGAGCTTACCACCCCAAAAAATCTGCTTAGTTGTGTAATATTCCGTGGAGCAGAATACTCCAGGACGGAGGCTGCTTTCTCTGAATCTGGGTACAGCCCGTCCTTATCAATTAAAATCTCAAATACGCCATTCTAAAGCAATACAGCTCAGACTTCTCTTCATTCACCTTCATCTTTGCCTCTACTAAACTCTTCAACACTAACTTTACCCAGTACCTATTGATGCTTTTAAAACATCTTGCTAGCGATTATGATGTTATTTAGATAACTAAACACGTTTGATTAAAATTTCGTCCCAAACGGCGAATCGATCAATCGCTAAAACGTCATTGGTACGCTCGCTAGACTAAAGAGCATTCGGTTGAATTGCTTCAAACCTGAATCCGGTACTGTAAATCCGGTGCAGTATACTTCCGGCTGGTTGGGTCCATTGGAATCTGATGATACGCGTGATCGAGATCTATTTTTGTTAGATAACGCTCTCGCTGCAGTTTATCTAATATGAATCCATATCCAAGATTGAGTACGCATTTTTTCTCGTCACTTTATTTAAATCTTTATAATCTACGCAGAGCATCTATATGACCCGTCGATTTTCCTTATCATCATCCGGGCACTACTATAATCACTTGTCGACCTCTATAATTCTTTTAACCGAGCGCACCTGCTTGGCGAGTATAAGAAACGAAGTGACGTCGAGCGAGCAGGGTGATGACGCTCCCTTATATACTTTGATCTTGGATTTTCTAACCGTATTTCTCATATACATTCTACCTGCAAAAAATTTTGTGATGAAAGATGATTCGATTAATCAAGGATTAAAGTTTCGTCTCAATGAATAAAATATAATTTTTCTCTTTCATCCTGCAGGGAATTTCTAAGAAGAATCTAGTAGAGCGTTTTTGTACCTCTACTTAAAGTCTAATCATATCAAAATTTAGTGCTAATTTAGAACTAACAGCCTACGAAGGGCTGCGCTACTGAGCTCTGCTTCTCGCAGAGAGAGAGAGAGAGAGAGCCCTACTAAAAATATTCACGTGATTTAACATGTGAAAAAACACGTAATTAATCATATGAGTAAACACGTATTTTTTCACATATTAAATCACATCATAAATAACTTCATTTTTTCGAACCGATTTGGCATGTGATACGGGGACAATGAAAAGTACAACGTTACAGTGTTAATAGGTAAGACCTGCTTGGGATCCTATTACTAATTTAGGGATACTTAACGTGTTTAATCATCGTGGTCGATGATTTCGAACTTTTGTTCGACTATTTGGCCATTCTGTCTGATTACGAAGTTTTTACAGTACTTATACGAGATCTGGGGGGCTAGTACTGGATCTTTACAGGTTCTCGACAGCTATTTCACAGGATCTCTACAAGTGATCCACGAGTTCTTTTTACAAAAATTAATCATCAAGATTATAGAGACTTATATTTTTATTATAATAGATATCGATCTACTGGGATATCCACCTGGAAGTCCAGCTAGTAACCCACTCGGAGTTTGTAAAAAAACTGTAATAGTACAATATCTAGGTAGTATATACCAGCCGAAATTTCATTTGGGTACATACCTGGGATTCTAGGTGGATACCCACCTGGATATCCA
Organism: Torymus tubicola; assembly: GCA_035583055.1. NCBI lineage: Eukaryota > Metazoa > Arthropoda > Insecta > Hymenoptera > Torymidae > Torymus > Torymus tubicola. The sequence goes on from JAWWEQ010035767.1 coordinate 15,544, forward strand.
CCTGGAATTCCAGCTAGTAATCCACTCGGAGTTTGTCCAAAAAAAGGAGGTACAGCTAGAATTCCAGCTGGATATCCAGGTGGATATCAAGGTGGAATCCCAGATGGTATTCCAGGTGGATATTTTCAACGGGGTTGGCGGCCGCTGGGACGTGCCGGCACCGTGTGCTTCCAGTCGTTACGAAACATTAACTCTGGGGGAAGAGTGATCTTTAGGGACATCAGTGGCTGTATCTCAAGGGGGTTCTTTATCTCTTATTTATCACGTCGTTCTGTGCCATCACTCGCTGGCGCAACGTTTCGGCCGCAGGAGAAGTGAGGGGATTGAGGTGTACACCGCCAAGCGTATATCCCGACTATAAGGCACAGTCTTACTGTGGGCGGCCGCCGGCCGTAGTGGCGCTCTCTAAATGACGCTTAATTAAATCGTGGAGGGCGGGAAAGCCTTTCACTCTATCGAGCCAGATCTCAGGGTCCAAAGGACGTATCGGTTTGGGATCTTCCAGATGCTTGCGCAAAAACTCTACCGGCTGTCGTTGTTTGCCAAAATTAAGATACGCGGGAGAGATTTTAGTGGCCGCATGCTCCACACTATTTAAGGCAAAACCGAATTCGCGCAGGTATAAGTCCCAATCCTTGTGATCGCTCTCTAAGTAAGTGGATATCATGCCTTTTAACGTCCTATTCACGCGCTCAACCGGGTTGGCTTGCGCGTGATAAGGACGAATGGTCGTTTGTACTATTCCATACTGTACTAACCGCTCGGTGATCAATTTATTGGCAAACTCGGTGCCATTATCAGTCAAAAGGTATTGTAGGCCGCCCCAACGGTCGATAACGAGTTCATCGAATGCTTTTAGAATGTTTTTGGCATTTCGGCTTTCTAAAGGGCTTTTAACTCTACATACTTGGTAAAAATATCCGCCAACACTAAAATATATCGACAACCCAAGGTCCTTCTATGTGTCTCTTTCTCATTAAGGCGGTATTACACGTATAGGCCACTGAGGCCAAAATCACCTGAAAAAATAATATAAAATGTTATTATCAATGAAAAAAAATTATCTTCTATTAGTATAACTATTTTTGGACAATATAACCACAATAGAGGTCCTTTGATCCTTTTAGTCCTGAAATATAGTTCTTTCTAGAAAAAAGTTTGGCGTCAATTTTTTTATAGACTACTTGATGGATTTTCATGGGGTCTAGTGCAAATTATTTGTAATACACCCACCTATGGTACGAAGCTCTGGATTTTTTTAATTTTTTGATTCGCTGAACACTTGAGAAGTGTGTTTTGCACGCCAATATGTAAAAATGCAGAAAAAATAAAAAAATACTCAAGGAAACGAGAAGTAAACGCATAGAGGACATACATTGAAAAAATATCAAATTGAAAGAAGTAATGAACATCATCAAGAAACTCAAAGACAAAAAATCTAGCTACGACAGTATTAATGAAAAAATGATCAAAGAACTTCCTCTTAAGGCAGTACGATACATCACTGTTCTAATGAATGCAATTTTACGATTAAGCTATTTTCCTACCCAATGGAAAGTCGCATAAATTTTTCTTATTGCTAAACCTGGTAAAAATGATAAATTGGTCACATCGTATAGACCCATTAGCCTACTTCCAGTATTATCGTAAGTCTGCGCAAAACTAATTATCAAGAGATTAAACAAAATATTAGCAATCAAGGAAATAATACCAGACCACCAATTCGGCTTTCGTAATAATCATTCAACGATAAAACAAGTCAATAGAGTGACAGTTGAAATCAGAAATGCATTTGAAAAAAATAAGTATTGTACCGCGGTTTTTCTTGATGTAGCTCAAGCGTTTGACAAGGTATGGCACGAAGACCTACTTCTTAAACTGCAGAGGTTTTTACCTAACAACTTATATAACGTGCTAAAATCATATATAAGTAATAGAGCATTTTAAGTAAATTCAGAAACGAAAAATCTAAACTCTATCCAATTAATGACGGAGTTCCTCAAGGTAGTGTACTGGGTCCAACAATATACCTATCTACACTGCTCATATACTTCATATGGCAGCTATTACTATCGTCACTTACGCCGATGATACCGCCATTCTGGCAACAGATTCAAACGCAGCTGCGGCTTCTTTTCGCCTTTAAAAGTATTTGCTTAAAATTCAACAGTGGTATAACTACTGGAGAATTAGCATTAATGAAAGTAAATCTGTTCAAGTTACCTTTACTTTACGAAAAGAGACCTGCCCTGGAATATTTATAAACGACTAACCTATACCTCAAAAGGATAAAGCAAAATATCTAGGAATGCATTTAAATCACTTGGAAGGAACATATCTGAAAGAACGCAAACAGCTAAGTCTTAAAATTAGAAGTCTGTACTGGTTGTTAAATAGGAAATTGAAACTCTCTACTGAAAATAAGTTACTTTTATACGAATCTATAATAAAACCTGTGTGGTCCTACGGGATTCAACTGTGGGGAACAGCATCAGTCTCAAACGTAGAAATTATTGAAAGATTCCAAAACAAAACGTTAAGAAACATTCTAAACGCCCCATGGTTTGTACCAAATGAAATAATTAAGTAGGATACAAACACACCGTCAGTCAAACAAGAAGTTCAAACTTTCTCCCGAAAATATATAAACCGAATAAGTCAACATCCAAATCGCCTAGCTACAAATCTATTAGCAGAAACCTCAAGTGTCTCACGATTTAAAAAATATAAGTTTCTTTTAACAAACTAAACTTGTAATTGAAACAAATATGTAAATATGTATACCTTCATATTATTGTTGAAATATTATAAAAAAAATTAACTTATTGTCATTATAGACAGATTGTTAATAAAAATGGAGTTAAAAAAAAAATCAGTTAACATATTTTTTCAGTTTTGCTATCTAATCAAAACGGATAAGACCCAAATTGGTAAAAACTGGTGGCACGTTCCTACAGATGTTTATTTACATTGTTGCTTATGAGCATATCTCTAGAACTTTTGATTTTCGACATTTCAAAAGAAAAAAAAAAGTGGCACACTCCTACAACTGATCTTATCTTATTCTGTAGACCTTAAAATGTAAGAAAAAAATGTGGAAATTCAGTTTCCAAACTCGGTACGTAAGAGGCGGAGAAATAAAAAAAATATATAAAATTTGATGAAACCAGCAAAAATATGTTGATATCAATTGAATAATTTTTATACATACACTCATACATATATATAAATACACACACACACACACACACACATTTTTAAAATCAATAGTTTAGTAACAATAAATTATTTATTTATTTTTCATCGGTAAAAACACAACAATAAACATAAAAGATGCATTGTTGTATAAATACTATTATTTGCTGTTAATAATATTAAACATAAATACATGTAATGTGTATCTTACGAAGTCCACTTTGCTGTTTACTCTACCTAGTTAGTTTTCTGACTGATTTAAGTGTTCATGAAACACACGTGACACCCGTAAAGGAGAAATAGCGTTTGTTTATATTACGTGTTTTGACTCACATTTTGCCATTCCCAAAATCTCGCCTTAAAAACTAGTTTTGACTTTACTTACGTACTTACCAATTTAACAACATATTATACAAGTATAGAAGAACCATTTTCCAATATAAAAAAAACCATTCACTTATCGTTAAATTAGTGTGCCAGCTGAAAAGGTGATTTTTTTTCTCGAGTTTCCTTTTAGATAGTAAATTTCTAAAATGTATACCTCTGGTTTTATTATAGTCACACGTTTCATTCTGATGCCATTTTATAGTGTACATTAAGTAGAATTTTTATAAAACAAACCGGTAAAAAAGTTATGATGAAAAAACTAAATTTTAGATAAATTTTAATAATCCAGCATCGCTACTTTGAGAATTTTTTTTACCTTTCCCATGGGCGGCACATCCACCAATATTATTTTTTTCTCATACCAACATGTCAGATTAGTACAAAAAATTGTCAGCCTCCAAAAAAATTCGGTAAACGAAATGCAGCTTCAGAAAAATTAAAAAAATCATACATTTACTTATTGGTTTTTCAGGTCGTTTTGGGGTTACGACGAATGGATAATGGTTCGAATCGGCTGATACACTACAGTAACCCTTACAATTATATATTTTCTCGTCGAAAATGCATTTCAAGTATAACAATTGTTGTCATTACAGGCGAAACTGTGCATCATCACTAACATCAAAAGTGTCAGAGATATGTCCTTATATCATCGATAATTTTTCAAATATGTCCTGAAACTTTCTTTTACAAGTTTAGAATAATATATAGAATCGAAAAATCAAATAAAAAATCATTGATTTTTTCCAAATTTATAGGTGTAAACCCACCTTAAACCAGCGGGCGCGTGCTGAGAGACTTTATGGAGCTGGCAATCTTGACAAGCTCTAACATAGCAAGCAGTATCATAATAAAACCCGGGCCAATAGTAGTGGCTAGCCAATCTAATAGAGGTCTTTTCGATGCCCAGGTGTCCAGTCTTAGGAGCATCGTGCGCTTCCGTTCGGCGAGACATTCCCTTCCCGTCGCTGTATAATTATGCTCCGTTTTCGAAGGGGTGCGGTTGACATAATAAATCGGATGTTCTTCGCGGTTAAAGTCCTGAGTCAGAACGGCAGCGTCCGTCTGCAAGCAAAAGGGCCGGGCGAAATCTGGGGCCTGATTCTCTAAGCGTCTCGTACGTGACACGTACCGAACGGCGACATACTGCTATGTCGGTTGAAATTGTGTAATGCGCATGCGTAAATCCCGATGTTTTTGGTTTTTT
>JAWWEQ010035778.1:0-20326 GCA_035583055.1 Torymus tubicola
AGGGTTTCTTTCACGTAGAACCCTTAGCTAATCCATAAGGAGAGTAACTTATATTTAGAGAACCTCACCCCGTTACAGTATAAATTTATACAACATATAAACATTAAATCAGTTAAGGTATTTTCTCAGTTTGACATCTTATCGAAACGCTTTTTTCGTAGTATTTTTTCTGTTAAAAAATTAATTAAAAATTATTGACCCAATATGATAAGTGATAAGACCCAAATTGGTAGAAGCTAGTGACATGTTTCTGTAGAAGTTTACTGATATCTTTGCTTATATCTTCGGTAATTTTTCAAATATGTCACTCAAACATTTTTTACAAGTTTAGAATGATATATAATGATTAATTATTTCAAATTTGTAGGTGTAAGACAACATTAAGGGCATCAAGAACCAATTTCTTACAATCAATTTTACGGTTAAGAGAAAGAAACTTAATATTTTAAAATGATAATTTAAAATTTATAAAAATAATTTTTTAATGAATTTTTAACAAAAAAATACTACAAAAAAGCGTTTTGATTAGATATTAAACTGAGAAAATACTTTAATTTATTTAATGTCAATATATTTGATACATATATGAGGCGTTTCACGTCAGCTGCCCCAGCGCAGCGCGCGAGCGTCGAAATGCTGTTTCTAACTCGTGTTTGCGATATCAAAATGCATTTAAAAAAATTATGTGATAAGTTATCCCAAAATTTTCCATTTTCACCTTCAAAAAATATAAAACATTTTATATCTCAAAAAGTATAGCTTTAATTTTTTTTTGACCCTTTAGATCGAAAACTGAGCATTTTTTACATAGGAATTGATATTGTTCACAATGTGCTTGAGATGTTTTCCATGAGAAATAGAAGGCGAAATAGTAGACGCAGCGCTTTTCCGGCACGCGGAGCCACGCGCTACAGCGCGCGGACTACGTTCGCCTCGTTGCCTACATAATAACCTTTCATAATCTTTTATTTTCTATCACGGATTCTTTATAATGTATTGAATAATATTTCTTTAGTTATTTTATAACAAAATAAACTATCAAAATCAACATCAATATCGTAATAGCTCTTATATTAACGTTTATTTATTTAACTTTTTTTCAGAGTAGATAATTCTTTTTTGTTAGTTTTTACAGTTTTTTTCGGGAAAATTTTATATTCAGAACTGAGAGATGTTTTTTTAAGCGTTAATGTATTATTATCTATTGGAATTATAGCATGGTATTCTACATTGCCTGAAATAGATTTAGCCTTATGCAATCTTGGTTTTAGGTTTAGAAGAGTTTCATCATACGCTAATTTACTGTTATAAAAAACTTTAGTTTTTTTGCAGTACTCTTTAGCCCAATATACAGTTCTTCTGGCGTTAGAATGTGATTATTAGCAGATATTTGTAGACTCGCACGTTTCGCACCTCTTTTTTGATTCGCGCCAATACCATCGCAGGGTAAAAAAAAATTAAAGCTATACTTTTTGAGATATAACACGTTTTATACTTTTCGAAGGTGAAAATGGAAACCTTGGGAAAACGACCTACACCATTGGAAAGCTGCGGAAAAAATACGTCGAAAACGCTTATCACATAATTTTTTAAAATGCATTTTGATATCGCAAACACGAGTTAGAAACAGCATGTTTCGACGCTCGTGCGCCGCGCTTGTGCAGCTGACGTGAAACGCTTCATATACGTAATTTAAACACATATGAAAATTATAAATGAAGTTCGTGTACTCAAATTGCGCGCTCGAGCTCGAACGAGTTGGTAGAAAGACGCCGCTGCAAGGCGCCACGAACATGCGATGTGATCGCTGCCTCGCAGCGTCAACTGTCAGTGTCGGCTGCTTTGTACGCCCACGTGTTTTTACTTTGGATGTGTCATGTGTTTCATTGACATATACATTCAGCCAAGTTGTACCTTGTGTTCATCCAAAACTTCAACGAACTGGATATATATATATATATATATATATATATGGCCGGTTCTCTGGCATGTCGCAGATGACAAATTTTTTTTTCGCTAAAAATTTTTTTATACGTTCTACTACATATTTTGAACCTCTATGAATTTTCTCAGATTTTTTTGCCCTATAGTTTTGGAGATATAAGAGGTCAAAAACTGAGTATTGATGATTTTTTTGCATTTTGGACCAATATTCATTAATTTATAACTCCCCAGCGAAGCATTTTTCGCGATAGACACAAGAATAGTTTTTTTTTTGTAAAATTTTCTCAGATATTGGTTGATGGTAGTCTTGAAGACTTTATTCGTCCGTTCTACCGGATTACACTGAGGCGTATATGGTGGTGTCCTTCGGTGTTCGATTTTGTATTCCTCCAGGATGCTGGTGAAATCTTTCCCGATGAATTGCTTACCGTTGTCACTAACTACTGCTCGGGGCAACGCGAATCGCAACACGATCTCTTTAAATGCCTGAGCAACGGCCTTGCTGGTGGCTTTGCGAAGAGCCTTCAGATCCACCCATTTGGTGTAGCGATCCTGCAGGACAAACAGCTAAGTATTACCTCGGTCAGAACACGGTTTGGATCCGATTAAATCAACGGAGACCATTTCCCTGGGCTGGTTAACGATGGTTGCGTGTATGACTCCGGCAGGAGCTTGTTGCGACGCTTTATGCATCTGGCATTTGAGGCAATTCCTGACGTGGCTAGCGCTCTCTCGCAGCATGCCTGGTGAATAATAATAGAGAGCTAAGCGACTAAGGGTCTTAGCGATTCCAAGGCGTCCGGCTGTAGGATCGCCGTGCGCTTCCTTGAGCACACGGATTATGTCTGCCGCCGGAATACGTAGCTTCCAAGCTTCATTATCCGAATACTCTTTGAAATCCAAGGTGTGCAGGATATGCCTGAACAAGCGACCGCCCTTTACGCAATATTCGGGGAAGTTTCGGGGATGAGCCTGTACCCGAGAAAGGGTATTCGTATACCATGATCTGAGTTCTTTCGTCGACATTATTCATAGAGGTAACGGTTGGCGCGACAAAGCATCCGCAACATGATTATCGGCACCGCGGCGGTATCGAATGTCGTAATCCCATTGGCTTAGTTCAATGGCCTATCTGGCAAGATGTTCGGAGGGGTTATCGATCTTTTGTAACCATTTTAACGACTGATCATCGGTAAGGACAGTGAAATGATAACCCTCTAAATACTCTCTCATCTTCCAGATGCCCCATTTAACCGCCAAACACTCTTTTTCTTTCGCGTCAACTTATTTAACGGAGCAGCTATGGCGGAAGCATTAGGAATAAAATCTATACCAAGATACTATCCCTGTAAACCGTCTTAACTGGCAGACGTTTCTAGGCGCGGACAATGCTTCTATGGCTGCGACTTTCTCTGGATCAGTATGAATTCCTTCGGAATCTATTACGTGATCTAAATATTTTAATCGTGTACGGCTGAATTTACATTAATCCCAATTGGGTTTTAACTTCGCATCTCGCAGACGTCGCATGACTTCGCGTAACAATCGGGTGTGTTCGTCGAAGGTAGATGTAACGATGATGATGTCGTCTAAAGTAGCAAAATACGTTGGGTTCTAACTCTGGTGTAATGATACTGTCGACTAGACGTTGAAAAGCAGCTGGAGCCAAGTGCAAGCCGAAAGGCATGACTTTGAAGTGCATCAGACCCCGCTTTGGCACCGTGAAGGCGGTCAGAGGTTTGCTATCTTCGGTAAGTGGTATTTGCCAGAACCCATTCTTTAGATCGATGGTGGACAGGTACCTTGCTCCTCTCAATTTATCCAAAGGGGCGTCAATTTGGGGCAGCGGATACGCGTCTTTCTCCGTCACCTGATTAAATTTGACGAAATCGATACAGAACCGGTATTTGCCTTCTTTCTTCTTTGCCAATACTATCGGTGAAATCCATGGGCTGTTAGAGGGCTCGAGTACTCCTTCTGCTAGCATCCGGTTTACTTCCTCATCAATGACACGTTGTATCGCTGGATTCCTGGGGCGATGTCGCTGCTTAATCGGGGTTGGATCCTTCAGCTTAATCTGGTACGAGGTAAGGTGCGTAGACCCGGTAACCTTGTGAAATTCGGTCTTTTCCCCGGCAATCATGTCGTCGATATATTGGCGTTCCGTCTCGGAAAGTGCCCTTATGCCACTAGGACAGCTGATAGTACATAGCGTGCAACCAAGTTCCATAGACGGCGTTAGAACTCGTCCGTTCAGTGTCAACTGGACTCCTAACTGACGTAGGGTATCCATGCCCAGAATGACTTCATGCGCATTGATTCCTAGTTGTCGCATTGATAGGAAGGTGCAGGTCATAGCTTTCCCTGCAATTTTGCAGGGCCCGGTGACACTATGTTCCACCTGTGTCTCAGTGTTATCGGCCATCGTGGCGACAACTGGCGTTGGTCGTTTCTCCCATCCGCAAGCAAGATACCAATCGGATATACACGGGTGTATAAACGAGCTGACGGCCCCAGTATCCACCAGGACATTAAGGTAGCATGAGCGACTTTTGTAAAATACTAAATCAATTTGAAAACTTGACTGAATATTCTTCAAGTCTTAAACTTTTCATAACTGCCAAGAAACCATAAGGTCGCCGACCAAATTATTAAGAAACACAGTTGCAAAATAGCACACTTTTACACGGAGCTTATGGCCACGTTTCTTTTTTGCTAATTAATGATTCATGGCATTATTATAAAATACTATTTCTTAACAAAAAAGAAGGTGGTTATAGTATTTATTATAGGATTCTGTCAAAAAAATTTCTAATTTTCTTTTTAGTTTATATTTAATAAGCATAGTTTCTATATTAACGTGTTTAGAAATAAAAATACATGTTTTTTATTATAATTTAATCATAAAATTTAGTAAAATCAGAAAGCCCTTCTCGGGGCCCCCAGCTTGATGCTGCACTTACCGCTCATGCTACCTTAAATATCTATTCGTTTACATCGACGGGGAGATAGCGGCGGGGGTCATTGGACCGTGGGCCCGTTCTTCTGCCGCTTGGGAGTCAAGCCGACGATCGGTTCCCGTAGGTAAACTATGACAATTCTTAGTATATACTTCGTCCTTACCGGAGACGGAGCAGAATAATCTTGGAGCGTTTTTACACTCACTGCGTAAGAGTCCTCGCTGCTTGCAACGCCAACAGTGCTTTTTACGGTTGTATCGGACCGTTTCTCCCGCAGCTATAACTGCGCTGGCCCTATTCGGCTGTAACACGGATTTTTGTTTTCTGCGGACTTCTTTCATGATAGCATCATATTCTTCTACCAGCTGTACCAACGTAGCTCCGTCCTGAACTTGCTGATGCCGTATGTGAAGGCGGTATTCGGGCCGCATCCCGTAATATAAATTGTCCATTTACTCCTCTGATGGATAACCTCCACGTCGTTTCATCAGTGGCTGTAAGGCGGTGACGTACGAACGGATGAACTCTCGAGGTCGTTGCACCCGTTCTGCTACCTGTCGATTCAAGAGACGACGCTTGGATGGAGACAAGTAAAATCCCCTCAGGGCTGCTTCGAAGTCGGCCCAGGAGCGGCACTGGCCGACCAAAGATCGGTGAATCGATTTACCTCATTAGTCCGTCGCGCCCTCTATTGCGAACTTCCAGGTACACGTGTGTACACGTCGCACCAGGAGTTTACGCTTCTGGACTTACTTTGTCCTTATTGTCGTGTGTGCACAATAGTAGAAACAATAGCTCGTCTGAATAGGGCAGTCAGTCAGTCTATGTCTGTTATATAGTTTATGGCGGTCACGAGTAGACGGTATAACATCGCCGTGATTACTGATCTGAGTGCAAGTATTAGGGTTTGGTCAAGGATACTGCTTTCACGAACCCGCGTGTTAACGGTGTCAGTGCTGGCTTAGGAATTGGACCTGGAACGGAGAACGGTCGGAACAGGTCTGCTCCTAATTGCGAGCGTCACGGCTTATATAGTCGTTCAGCCCGCTTGAAGTCTGCGCACGCAAGTACGAGGGCGTGAACGTCGAGCGCCGTGAGTCGTGCGCCTGCGCGCGAGTAAATAACTAACCTAACCCGAATATATAAGAGTATTAGCAACGAAGCACGACTGCTTCGTTGCAACTCTTACCCTACAGTTCGTATGATATCACAGGGGCTTTATTCCATAACTACTGTGTGTCAGCAACTTATGCGACACAGCCAACAGGCACTCTCATTGGTTGGGAGCGGGCCCCGCCCCTCCACCACGACCAATGATAAGCGAGTGTGTGCATAAGTGGGTGAGATAGAATTTGAAGAAGAAGCAAATGTAAAATTCTTAACTAATTACGTTCGACTTATAACTATGTCGATGTGTCTCTATGACTATTTTTATGATAGGTCATAGACACAAGGATTTAAAAGTCACATTTATGACATTTGGTTCTTCTCCAAATTTTGTCTCACCCACTTCTGCGCGCACTCGCTCTCGCTCCTCATTGGTCGTGGTAAAGGGGTGAGTCCGTTCCCAACCAATGAGAGCACTGTTCGCTGTGTTGCTGTGTCGCACAAATCAAGCGTGTCGCGCGATACACTATATATACGGAATAAAGCCCCAGGCCGTCACAAACGTCCGTGTCAGTGTGACATCACTCTTTTCACTCTATTGTAGACACAGCCTAATGCTACACTAGATGAAAAACGACAGCAGTGCCAAAAGGTGGAGAATTCTCCATGGTCTGTCGTAGCTTTAGGTTGGCAGTAGCACTCAGAAGCAACTTCTCGTCATTGGTAAACCCAGATTCTGGACTGTCGTGAAGATGCTTGTATAGACGCTGATACCAATGTAAGGGTAACTCCAGAATGCATGCCGAATGTCATATGCGTATACCGTATGAGCTTAGTACTCGTAGACGTCTCCGCCGATTGGTAATTCGTTAAAGTTCAACCAATCAGCAGGTGCTTTATTCCGTAAGGTAAATGTACCAGTAACTGGACGCTTAGTAGACGTACAATAAAAACGTATCTCCATGAATTTTACGGTGGAGATATCTTGGAGCGGTTTTTTTCATTCTGAATTTTAATGTTTCATTTGGAGGTATGTGAGTGACAGTGTCCATATACAGCTTTGAAAATATTTTTATTATGAGCATTATGCTGAGAAAATTTTAAGTACGAATTTACAAAAATTATGAATAATCCAAATGAAAACGTTGTTTTACTGGATTATTTCTTTTCATCATCAAGTAGCAGTGAAAGCAATAAAGATGAAAACGAAATCGATATTATTATTTGTAAGGCTCACCGGTGAGCATTACCAGGTTTTTTGTAAAATAGATAAATGCCGCATGGCTGCGCATGAACGCGAAAAACATGTATCAAACGTAGCTTCAACATCTTTAGTAGATAGGCTAGATCTCCTCTATTACGGTTCGAAATGGTCACGACCGCTTATAGGACCGAGCGAGTACCAAACCACAGGTGCTCAGCGAGAGATGAGTTTTTTTGCAGTGACGCTCATGAGATATTATGCTAAATAAGAGCAGTGTGCTAGTTAACATTAGTCGTACTCGTAGGGTTATATATATTTTTTTTTCTTTGTAAGATGCTGTGCGTGGCATCATTTTCGTTAGATTAGCCGTATTGGTAGTCAGAGGACTATATTTTCTTTGCTTTTATATTCTTTTTTTTGGTATTTTTGTTGATAAGATGCTTCATGGCAAACGAAGCATCATTAGTAGTTGCCTCGTAAGATGTAGTAGAATAAACCTTTCTTTGTTGTAAGATACTCTGAGTGAAGAGAGTATCCTAAATAATTATTTTAGCGAGATAGTTGAAGTAGTAGTATAGCTATTAATATTATTTTTTTCTTTTCTCCTTTTTTATTAAGGCCATCTTTAGTGGCAATGGCAGTAAATTTGTAACCTTCAATGATTTTCGTGGTTGTAGCGGAAATAGCGGGTTGCTGCGGCAAGCCTGGTAGAGATATTCGATAAAAAGAAATAACGGTAGCCACAGGATGGAGTGCAAATGCGTGCGTATATGGTGATTGTAAGAGCGTTAGGCCTAGGTTAGGAAGCGTGTTCATCACATTTTATAGTATCTCGTAGCGCGAAATTGTATCGTTGGCCCTTGCGGGGACAGTAGCCAATCAGTAGGGAAAGTCGCGAATCGCGGAACGCGCTTTGGTCTTGGGAGGAGGAATTTGGAACGCTCACCGGTGTGCATTACAAGGTTATTGTAAATAGATAAATGCAACTAACAGTATCGGCTGCTGAACGTGCTAGGTAACCGTTCCTAACGAAACCTAAACAAGAGAGCACTTCTAATGGGATCACTGCGAGCTCCCAGTGCTACACCCTTGCCCGCACTGGTCACACTTGGAGAAGAGGCGTATCCCTGCTGGAGAGCCCTTTAAGAGGACAGCATCACCGCCAGGACCCTTCCATGTGCCCTGATAAGCCGAAGAGTCAGGAGGCGAATGGCATAAAACCTGCAAAAGAGAATAACTATTAGTATTATTGAAGATACTTACTACCTGATAAATACGGAGGGCATGCATGTACTAAAGTAGACTCCTTGTTAAGGTGACAAGGCTGGACCACAGGCAATGCTTTTCTGAACAGGCTCGACGCCACTGTTGCCTCAGTTTTGCTGCTTCCTGCGCCTGGAAAATAAGGTAAACAATATAATAGCTGGAAGATATACCAACTGAAGGAACTGCACTTACCTTGCTCTGAGGCAGAAATCAAGATGACACCTCCAACTGAAGAACATATTACTCATGCATGAGGGACTGGCTACTTGTAGACCGCTACGCTGACATCTACTGCTGCAGGTATAGCGCGAAGTACCGTGTGCCAGTCAAAAGTTAATAGAGAGAGAAAACTCAGTAGTAGTGATTTGAGTGGAGAGAAAAGTGCAGAGAAAAGGGCAGAGGAAAGTGATCAGTGCAGCTGCGAAAATCACCGTCGTCCAAGGACTCGCTCGCCAGCAGGAATTGTAAGTGTGGCTAGGCTGCGGCCATTTTGTAATCGCGTCGGAATCTCTCTCTTGCGCTCGCGCATCCAACTCTAGTCGTCACCTAGAGTTAGGAATTTTGTCGAAACGGGTTTACCGAAACGTGCGCCTTATTGGCCGAAACTAGTAGTTGTACCGAAACGCGCACCCCTCTCGAAACGAGTTTTACCGAAACGTTACCGAAACCTAGGTTGTAGTGAAAGCGCTCGCGATCTCGCGCCTGAACTTGCCTCCTTTACCCTGCTCTACCGCGACCAAGTGTTGCATCGCGCTGTTGTAGAAGTAGTTAGAATTTGATTGCTGGGGGCGACCCAGCTGGCGCTCAACATATTTTGTACCCTACGTTAATTTTATTTATATTTCAAATTACATATTTTCTTTTAATAAATGTTAAAGTCTATCTGTTAATCGCATAGTTTTTTTAGCGACCCACGTCATAACCACCTCCTTGGATCTTCCTTGATGAAACATATACAAATTTTGCATGACTAATAATTTTATATTTGTAGCTCTTGTATTTTCATTTAGCCTTTCAGCGTAACCCTGCTACCCAGATCGGACTGGCTAGTAGCCCGTTATAAATGACGTCCAGAATGTGGGGCCCCGTGAATCGCGAGTAGAAATTGTAAAATCGTCTAAACCGGCGAGAGAGAGAGAGATAGGCAAGATAGCCATTGTTGCGTAGCGTGAAGACCACGCTAGAGGCCAAGTCGGCCATTTTGAAAATATCGAGTTTTGCAAGGAATGTGCGCATGCCTCGAAATAAAATAAACTATTTAATTATTTATATAATTTTAAATATATTATTATTTATATATATTTTTTGTATATATCTTTGAATTATCTTTTATAATTTTTTTTATATATCATACATATTTACATTTGGTTGCTTATGCTTATGTTTGCTTTGATGTTCCCCTCTCACACTTTCGAAACACCTATTCCTACATTTAAAACAAAATCGCAAATATCGCTACCTTTTTTGTAGCATCGAGAGTTCCGAAAAACAAATTGTTTTTTTTTCGTGGTAATGATTGGGCGAGAGTTATGTACCCTTGGGGAATTATAATAGTTTTTTTTTGTTGCTTATCATTATTTTGGTCTTCACAGCTTTTCAGTGTTAATAAATTTAAAGTTGTTCACACTTTGTTTAGCATTTAGCAATTTAAAGTAAATGTTTGATATTTAATAATTCAGAATAAATTAGTATCGTTGGTTTAAAAAAAAAGGTAAAATAGAAAAGCAGTAATCGAAATAAATTTTTGTAAGTTGTAATTTCAAATAAAATCGGAAAATTTTTAAAACTATTCGCTGACGTCATATGTCAACATAGCAGGCATATGAAGAACTCGTAGACCTGTTTTGTTTACGTTGCGGCGATACTCGTCGAATATAATACATCACGGCGAATATTATATTACAGTTGAAATTTATCTAGTAGTTAAGAACATTGAGTTAATAAAATTACCGAAACAAAATTTTTCTTTTTTTTTGAATTATTATTATTTTCGTTTTCTGTAGGAGTTGACACTAAATACGTAATTTTTTTTCTTCCTTGTACAAATTTCTGCACATCATATTCAAGTTATTGTTTTTTTTGCGGTTAATCAATTAAAAAAAAAAATATTTAATAGCATTTACTGTATTATGGTACATTAATCGTTGCGTTTTTTCTATGGATGTTAAAATTCTACACATTAAAATAATATCGTACGTACTGTAGTTTTGTGTTGCCGAAGCAGAAAATGAAAAGCGATCATCTTTTGTGGAAAAAAAATAATAATTCAAACCTTAATATCCCCAGACTTGCACAATATTTTGAGTAATAAAATACTCCATTTTTTTTTTGTTTCTTTTATTTTCCTTTTATAGTTGGTAATTTTAGTACTCTTAAAATCATATATATATATTTTTGTAGTTTCTTCTTTGTTTTTCCTTTTTTTTTTTACAAATCTTCGTTGTTAGTTGGAATTTAAGTAGTAGTTTTTTTTTGCTTTGCAACATTATCGCTGTCTGTCGCAACTGGCAGTCAGTTTATTTTTTTTTAGTTTTTTTTTCTTTGTTGCGCTCTTGTTAGATTCTCGAACTTGCGAGAATCTCAATGGGCCTCCCGAGAGAATTTAGTTAGTGGCTTCCTGAGTAAGACACGCTCGACTAAGCGTGTGGAGAGATTCATCTCTCTTGTCGTAGCTCGTAAGTTGTTCGTTTGTTTTTTTTTTCTTTTTTTCCTCTTGTTAGTGAGTAAGTTATATTTAGTCAGTAAGCTAGCAAACAAATTAGTTAGTTCGTCGTCGAAATGGATTTGAACACTGAAGAAAACCGGTTGGCTGAAATAGCAGCGGAGAAGGTGCGTTTGGAAACAGTCTCCAAATCGTACGATCGAGAGAAAATATTGCAATTACTGAAGACTAGTAGGCTAAGCAGAGAGGGAAGTTCTGTGGACCCTGTGGATAGACTGGTCAGGTTCGATTTACGTCGGACGTTTGGAGCTGGAGCAGCTTAGCGGAACATTGAACGAGACAATGACCCGTCGAGGGGATCATTGACACCTGGATTGGAGCGCGATGAGTCTTTCGCCGGCGAGGCTACGGTAATCCACCGAATGCACAATCCTCTATGTACTCACGTCCGATCGAAAGTTTGTTTCTTTCACCTCCAGTGCCTACTTCAAGTAGTACGCTTCACTACTTACACCACCTTTATCAGAATCCACATATCGCTCAGCCTATCGAAACCTACCACAGACCCCTTCTTCAATCGCACGCTATCAAAACTTCTCGTATTACGAATATCGAAACTTCGCAAAATAATAATACGAAAGTACACGTTGGTAGACACTCTTCGTCGAATATCGGAACGTCAGTTGGTCAAAACAGATTTTCTTGTATCGAAACTAGTCAGCAACACGAGGTAAATCTTCCGCGATGGGAATCGAACCAGCAAGGAGAATCAACTCGTCAGATTCCCGGTTCAATTCCTACGTCAGTCGAGGAAATTTACACTCGGTCGGTAGAAAAAAACTTGGCATCAGAAGGAATAAATTCTTCACAGCCATCGTTAAGTCGACAAAACCAGTCGAGAATGACAGATGCCAGAGGAGGCACTCCGCAAACTTTTGTTGGTAAAAATAGCAGTTCATCGTTTGCGAGACAAGCTCCCCCGGGATCTAATAATAATGTAGATATACATCCTCCAAACGTGGGTTACCCATGGCCTTATCCGCCCATGTACCCACCGTACGGGTACTGTCCACCCATGGCTTATGGGCCTGCTTGTCGACAGCCCCCGTATCCCTTAGACTTTCATGGTAGTTCGGAAGTTGATCCCAGGTCATTGTCTTTCGCTCAACCATCGTTAGTAGAATTGTCGAAACGTTCTTCGAATCTGGACATGTCTGGACACTCACTCCAAACTATCTTACCTGGCCAACCTCCTGTTCTACTGCTCTTTTGAGCCACGTTCTGGGAGCCCCATCGCCATGCTGAATCTATCGCGAAGAGAAAGAATTTGGCGACAAGAAACAACCGACTAATATTTTTGCGAATTCTCATGCTTCAGCTTTAGTTTCGCGTGCTCGTTTATTTGGTAGGACTAGGAGGGTCAGGGATGAATAACCAACACATCTACGTAGGTAAAGGGGCTGCTTCATTAGGAGCCTTGGCTCCCTATACCGACAGACACAACACACAAAAAATAAATCCTTCATAATATCAGTGGCCCTTCCGGCTCACGCTTTCAAACGCTGCAGCTGGCGCTGGCCCCAGCAAGCATGCGTGGAAGGGGGCAAGCCACCCTACTGTGGTCGAATTCGCCGCAGTTCCAGCATCCGGGCAATCGAGGATAGGTGGGAGAGGATTTCTTCCGAAATTAGGAAGGCTGTAGAAACCCAACCTAACCCAACCTAACACCTAAGGACGAATGCACTGCACTATTTAACGCGAAACCTAACTCTATCAAGCAGTGTAACCAGGTTGTGGCGATTAATCGCCACATTAATACGGGTTTTAATTACTATATATATTTGTTTACTGGCCACACTGCTATCAGATATGCACATCCCAGTCCCTATGATCTCCCGCTAGAAAGCTATTTATCATCGGTTTTCAATTTCTATTAACCCTCTCGACAGGATTTGCCTGCGAATGGTATGGTGGAATAGTAGATTGCTTGATTACATACTCTTGTAATCTTTCCGTGACCATGCGGTTAGCAAATTCTGTCCCATTATCCGTAAGTAACACGCGAGGACAACCCCATCGATTAACAACTAAATCCTCGAACGCTTTTAGCACCAACTTAGCGTCTGCTTTCCTTATAGCTTTTACCTCGACGTACCTGGTGAACAGGTCCTCGAACACAATTACGTACCTGTTACCTGCTCGCGTCGGAGGTTTCGGACCCATTATGTCCGCAGCCACTACTACCCAAGGCCCTTCGATGTTTCGCTCTGTCATCAAGCCTGCGGGAGCTTGCTGAGAACTTTTGTGTGCTTGACAGGTTGAAAATGCGGTGACCTCTCTGCACTTTGGATCCAACAGTAGCTAGTGGTAGGCCTGACTATACTTAGCCGAACTTAACTTGTCAAGTATATCATCCATGTTACGCAATGGATACGCGATAGCTTTGGTATTTTTGTTAACTTGACGATAATCGATACAAAATCGAAACAGATCGCAAGTTTTTGGAACTAACACAGGGCAGCTTCGCCAGGGGCTATCAGATGGTTCGATAATCCCCTCGTCGAGCATTCGATCGACTTCAGCCCAAGCCGTCTGCAGCATCTTCGGAGTATACTTCCGAGGAGCTTGGCGAATGGGTTTATTTTCCTGAATGTCAATGAAATGTGGAGCGACGTTTGCTAACCCTAGTTTTTCCGGAGTAGGCGGAATCAGCTTTTCCTTGAGAGCTTCAATAATCAACTGTTGATCAGCAGTAGCACGACTCAGTTCTCCTATGCTGGCTAGAGCTGGGAAACTTGTTGGATCTTGGCCATAAGGGTAAAACTGGTGAACTACTCCCTTCGGCGTCCACCATGTGACATTCACGTAGTCAATCTTCATCTTAAAAGCTCGTTTGAAGTCGATTCCGAGAACACAGTCGTATTGGAGCTCGTCTGCAACTCTGAAGGGCATCGTCAGCTGCGTATTGTCGATACGGACTGTCATATTCAATACACCTTGCAACTTGACTGAACCTCCGTCTGCAACACGTACTGAAGCTGTTTCCTGTTCCAACTTTCCAGCAAATTCTTTGCTGACGCCCTTTCCGAGGTATGAATGCACAGAGCTATCGTCGAGCATGCCTAAGAGTTTTCCTCCATTCAATTCTACGTTGAAGAATAACCTTGGCTCGAAATTGCTAACAAGACTTCTCATAATCAACGAGGCTGGAGCAAAAACTTGAGGATTATCTCCCTCACTAATAGCTACAGTCGCATCGATTTGCTGTAACGATGAAGTGATCTCTTGTACAGGAGTTGAACTGATCGGGGGAGGAGTCACTTCAGAAGTAGGAAGGGGCGAGTCGACTCCTTTGACTTCCCCTCTTACTCGTTTCCCGCCGATGACGTTGAATTGCATCTGCTGCACTTGCGTGCAGTTGTATTGGCTTGTCCGCAATTCTGACAGACCGCAGCATTCATACACTGCCGTCTCCAGTGACCAGTTTGCCCACAGCGGAAGCATGGTTCTCTCATTTGCCTTCGCTGCATTTCCTCATATTTGGTACTGGGTGGCTCAATCTCAATTTTCGACGGCTCTAGCTGCGACTCTCTCTCAGCTGATTTTGCTCGCTCTTCGTCTTTCTGTTTACCATCTTGCCCTTTACTCTTGCTCCGCTCCACTCGACCGTACGCCTTCTTATCTTTTCTTCGCCCGAACCACACTTTTGACTGATTCTCTCTCGCCGGCTCTTGCTTCGCCCCTCCATCAGCCCGTGCTGTGGTGACTGGAGCTAGATTGCTCAAGCTACGGTACTGCAAGTCGCTCTCTTCCGCATGAACTTGCTTGACTGGAGCGATTCTTACTTGGCGATGCTGCTTCGGAGGAGTGTACGCTGAAGCAGGGAAAGAAGAATCCGAAAGAGGAGGCGGGGGCTTATATGCCTTCTGTTGCGCTCCCCGCAACTACTCACGCTTTCCTAACCTCTGCAATTCCGGAAAAGTCTCGAAATCTCTTCTCTCAATACGTAGTCGGTATGATGGATGCAGCTTCTGCAGGCGGAATGCATCGACAAAATCATCGTAAATTTTCCAAAATTGATACTCACGACGAAACCATTGCCAAAATTCATCATCCACAGCCTACGGTAATGCTTTGACGATCTCGTCTAGCGTTAATTTATAAGTTTCTTTACACTTCGTTAACTCCGTAAGGAAACTCTCGGGGTCTTTCTTTCT
Organism: Torymus tubicola; assembly: GCA_035583055.1. Taxonomy (NCBI): domain Eukaryota; kingdom Metazoa; phylum Arthropoda; class Insecta; order Hymenoptera; family Torymidae; genus Torymus; species Torymus tubicola. Next base: position 15,361 of record JAWWEQ010035778.1, read on the forward strand.
ATCAGAAATATGCCACTTAGATAGCAGCTCGCTCGTGTGTTTCTCTTTCAAGAGCGAAGAGCGCTCAAGAAAAGACGCATCTTGACTCAGCCCGGGAGCAGAGACATCAAATCTCCCCGGGTGAGGTTGAAAACTAACAGCTGGTTTAGCTGGAGCCGACGGAAATCCAGAAACAATAGGCGGAGCATGCGGAGCAGCGGGCGGAATAACGTGCGAATACGACTGATACGCTGCAGCAGGTGGTAACTGAGACAACATTGGCATCGAAAACTGTGACATATAACCAGGCGGGTAATACAACGACGTTGGTGGCAACGGATGTTTTAAATACGTTCTCGATGGTTCGGCACGAACTCCGTATTTACTCGCTTGCGCAGCTCCAGCTAAAGAAGGATTGTGAGCGACTGAGACAGACGACCAAATCGGAGGCTCATGATACCCTGGTATTCTTCGCGGCATTGTGCATTGTGAATACACTGCTGGGTCGGTGCTGCTTCCCAAATTTTCCAAACTTTGCGCTAAATCAACATTCGAAAAATTTACTCGATCATTCGCGCAAGAAATATTTCCGACATTAACTGTAACTGACAGCTGTGAAACATTTGACAATGGAAATGAACAAGCAGAAGAAACGACGCTGTGACTTTCACTTCTCAAGTGTCTCTGTGGCTGCGGTGACAACACTGGACAAGGCAAGAACGACGTTCTATCAAACATCGAGCTCGGGCGTATATTCGATACCTCGTCATTGGTAAATTATTCCCTAATCGATGCGAAGTGCTAGTTAATTCCATGCCTCCTCGACGAAGCTGCTCTGCTGAAATCCGCGCGAAATATTCAAGGGATAGCGCGTCGACTGCGCTCGGGGCGGTGAAACTATCTCTCCCGTATCTCTCGCTGGCTGTGGCATAGCAATACTCACATGCGTCTGCGCGACATCGCCCTGCGCCATTGACTCTACACAACGAACTTCTGCGTCTTCGTGCCTCCTCGGATCTCCAACTTCGATGCGCAGCTGAGACAAGAAAGTTTGCGACGGTGCTTCCATGGAGATTGGATCCTGAAAACGACCTACTGACTGGCCTGTGGAGAGTGGCACATGATTATCAACAACTGAAGCTACAGCTGATTGATTAGAATCTCTATTCGGCGAAGAAAGACACTTATCCTCTCCCTCACATGGATAGTTAGATAATTTAGGGAATGCAAGGAAGAGAAAATTGATCTAAGACGAGCATATCATCAAATCCCATTGGAAGAATCTAGCAAAGAAGTCACAGCATTTGCGATTCCAGGGAAGGGATTGTTCCAATTCACGTCTCCCATACGGACTAACCAATGCCCCCGCGAGTTTCCAAAAGGCAATCGATAATATTTTTGACTACAGACACATTCGAAAAACACTTAGATTTGTTAGTGAAAGTTCTCTCGAAACTAAAAGACGTAGGTTTACAAGTCAATGATGATAAGTGTAGTTTTTGTTGCTCAGAAATTCGATACTTAGGCTTGGTTGTAAATAAGGACGGCTTAAAGACAGACTCAGGTAAAATCAGGCCGATTTTGGATTTTCCGGTCCCTAAAAATCTGCGACAATTACGTAGTTTTTTAGGAATGGTGACTTGGTACTCTAGATTTATCTAGAATCTGACAGAATTAAAAGTCCCTTTAAATGAACTTCTTAAAAATAATGTACGTTGGTTTTGGGAGGGGGAGCAGCAGATACGTTACGCCTTCTGCTTACGCAAGCACCTGTGCTGGACAATTAGGGTCAGTGCTCAGCCAGGAGTTTGCTGATGATGAGCATACCATCGCGTTTGCTAGCCGCTCCCTAAGAAAAGCCGAGAGAAACTACACAGTCACTGAAAAAGAATGTCTGGCAGTACTGTGGGCTGTAGAGAAATTTAGAGGGTATCTCTTGGGAGAAGAATTTACAGTAATCACGGAGCATAGTAGCTTTCTGTGGTTTCAGAATCTGAAGGATCCAACTTGTCATTTGGTAAGGTGGGCTACGGCTCTCCAAGCATATAACATGAAACTCGTACACAGGAAAGGGGCATTGCATAAGGTCCCGGGTGCACTATGCGAGCATTTGATGAGGAGTTGGACGAGGCAGCAGTAATAGACTTAGCTAGCGCAGATGAATGGTACACTCGCCAGTTCAAACTCGTAGAACAAGATCGCAGTAAATTTCCGGACTGGAAAATTGAAAACAATCTGTTGTATCGACATTGTCCTGATCAGTTTTTCGATGAGACTATTTCAGATTTGGATAGATGGAAGCTAGTCGTTCCGGAGGCAGATTGCGAAAGAGTAGTGTTCGAGTGCCATAATATTACACAGCGGATATTATGGGTCCATTTCCGCCTAGTAGGTCGTTGTATCGTTATGTGTTAGTCTTTCAAGACTTGTTTACAAAATTCGTTGAAGTAAGGCCTCTTCGTCGAGCAACTGCTCAATTAATTTCGAAAGCTTTTGACGAATTAGTTGTATTTCATTGGGATCTCCAAAGTACTTAGTTACGGATAATGGTACAGAGTTTTCCAATAACTTAATGTCGTCGCGGCTAAAAGAGTTGGGGGTTATACAAACCACCATCGCTCCAGATCACGCCCAAGCTAACCCAACCCCACTGAGAGGGTAAATCGAACGGTAAAAACTATGATGTCGATGTTCGTGAAGGAAGACCATCGTGACTGGGACATCCATCGGCATGAATTCGCGTACTTTTTGAACTTTGGTATAAACGTTCGCTCTATCCCGAACCTTTGCCAGCAACGGGAGAAGGACGACCTTGTGGAAATAGGTGATTCGAAAGTGTGGGCGGACCGAATGATGCGTCTCCCAGCCATATACGAATTGGTACAGAAACCGCTGCAACTCGCTAACGAGAAGCAGGCAAAATATTATAATAAAAATCGTCGTAGTATGATGTTTAAGATCGTTGACTTGGTAGTACGTAGAAAGCAAGTCCTATCATCAAGGGCCTAGAACTTCGGCGCCAAGTTGGCGCCGAAGTTTATTGGACCATGTGTAATCAAGAAAGTTCTGTCACCAGTCATATATGAGTTGGAAGACGTCGATAGTCACCGCCTCTCAAAAGTCCACAACTCGGACTTGAAACCTTTTGTACAGTCTAACAAAGTTACCATAACTTACACAGACTCCAAGCCCTCTATATTCCCGGACGGGGACGATGGGCGGAAGAGGACGCGGAAGGGCACACGGAAGAGGATGCGGGAAACCAACCTCGCCCCGTCGCCCCGGCGAGACGCCACCGACGAAGGAGGTCATTACCACTTCCACCACCGAGCGTCTGGTAGATATCAGTGCTGAGGAGAAGCTTCCCGGGGTTCGTGAAGGGAAGGAGATCCTAGTGGTTGATCCGGATGGTGGTGCTAGGCCCCGTCCTAGCCGTCTGCCCGATCGAACTGGCCGGAGAGGACAGACCTCCACCGCCTGATCCCTCCTTCGCTCTCTCAGTGGCCTCTACGTCCATGAGCGCAAGGCCGGACAGGTGCTGGAATTGCCAGGGGCTAGGTCACCGTTACTCTCAGTGTCCTCGCCTGAGACGGGGCGGTTTCTGTTTCCGGTGTGGGAGATCGGGCGCGAACACAAGAAGTTGTGCGAGCGAATATTGTAGGTCCATGAGAGAGCGTGAGTCGAGTGCGGCTTCTTAGCCGACTTTCTCATCGAAGCCAAGTACACCCTCGTCTTCGGGTAGGCACTGAGGGGTGACGTGTAGGGACACCGAAACTCCTCCGGGTTATCGAAAAGTCTCCACTGCCCCTCTTTGGCTTTATCGAAACTTTATCAAAACTTTATCGAAACTTTATCGAAACTATTATCGAAACTCGTTAATTTTGTAACATACTTGGACTTTGTTGGAAATAATAGTAATGATCTCTCACCCCTAATGCTCCAGATGTCTTTTTGATGGACCAATGAGTTTGTCGTGTAGTGTCCAAAGATTCTGATTTGTTTTTTTTCTCTCTTTCGCATAGTTGTTGGCGAATTGAGAAGGAGTAGAAAGACGGTTTGAAATAAAGGAGGCATCAAGTCACAAATCCCTTATCAAGGCTGTTAGCATAATAGTCGTCGGTGCTAAGAGTTCGGGTGAAGTAAGGAGTCCATTCGGAATCACTCAAACGTGATGTACAACCTCCTCTGTTGTAAAATTCCGGACACCGCTGTCGGTGTCGTGGAATCAGTCCAAGATTATGCGGTAGTACTTCGCGAAAGTCGTAAGTGTCATGTTACCAAGAAAGATATTACGATGAATAGAACCCTCTGTGGCTATGGCAAGTAGAGAAGTTTAGTAGAATATCATTGAATTTGATTTTATTGAAACATGCCTATTGAAAACTTTTTGAAGTAGTTACTTGAATATTGTTGCAACTCGTTTTATCGAAACCCCCTTACCGAAACATAGTTAGCGAAACATTTTTTTTTTGTTTGTTGACGTAGTAATGATAATCGAGCTATTTTGTAGTTAACATTTACTCCCCAACCGTACATAAACTCTCGCACTATTCATTGTAAGTTGCGCAAATGAAAAGTGATTATGGTCGCTTATGGGGTCACGGTGGGATGTCAATAGGAAGATAAGGATAAAGCAACCTTAAATATGAAAAAAAAAAATAGATCGAGGTATGCCGCATGGCTGCGCATGAACGTGAAACACATGTATCGAACGTAGCTTCAACATGTTTAGTAGATAGGCTATCTCCTCTATTATGGCTCGAAATGATCACGATCGCTTATAAAGCAAGCGAGAATTGGCCTTACGGCTCTGGGACCGCGGCGATTCGACAGAGCGGGAAAAAATACATCAGACCAGTATAGTTTTAAGTTGACAAATAGATTTACAGAGACGTGGGAACGACAAAGAATGAAATTTTTTTTATATCTCCGAATCTACTAGAGCTACGGCTCTAAAACCACGTTCATTCGATAGAGCGCGAAAAAT
>JAWWEQ010035789.1:0-20326 GCA_035583055.1 Torymus tubicola
TACAAATTCGTTGACATATTTGGAATAATTAATATTGCTTGATGATTGATGACTACTTTTCGTCAATTTTTCCCATGTTAAATTCCCGTAAGAAAAATTGATTTGACGATAAAAGGATGTCACAAGGTCGTTTTCTTTGGCCCCAAATTCTTATCGTTTCTTCTATGACCCATAGAACAAGAAAAAAATTACTTCAGAGGTGTACCTCCAAATTTAATTTTGGTAGTTTTTTGAACCAGTTTAGGGCAGTTTCCGAAAAATTCCACATATACTACTTCACCATACCTTGCGACTAGCAAAAAGCTCCTCCTCCTAAAGAAAACAAGCCTATACCTATACTCACACATCCCTTTTCTGCACCGCCCCGCGTGACAGAAAAAAATAACACCTCGTCGTCCACACGCACACAGAGGAGTGGGGGAGATAGATACAAACACACGCTGTCCGCGTGTGTCCCCCCATTTGACCGCGGCAGTTGCGAAACGTTACTCAGGTGTATAGCACCATATATATACCTCTTATACCATATAACGTATATATGTATATGTACCTGGAGTCGCGTGCAAGTGTAGTAGTAGTATAAGCTGCGCTGGCGTTGTGCTTAGCTGCGTGTATTATAGTGCGCGGGTTCAAAGAACGGCGCGGAATCACGGGGTGTGCGCCCGTTGCTGCCGCCGCTACTGCCGAGCCAGTAGAGCAGCGCGCGAACGAGTGTTGTATATATAGATATATATGTACAATGCTTACTTACCTATACCTGTGTGTAGTGCACGCGGTATAGCCGCAGTCGTAGTGTCGACGCGCACGGAGAAAGGTGTTTCGAACAAGAGTGACAGTTTTTTTTTTGGGTTATTGTTGTTGTTCTTCTTCTTTTACGCGTGAAAGAGAAGAAGGAATGTTTAGAAATAGTGTCGACGGTTTGCGGGTGCGTGTATAATTGCCGGTGATTCTTTCTTTTTTTTTTCTTTTAAGAGGTATATAAAGATAGTGAAGAGAATTGCGTTTACGCGCGGATTTCGAAAGTTTGCTAAGTTGTGACGCGCAGAGAGGATATATAGATCGTTAAGGCTGCGCGGAAGTGTTGACGAGACCTGCATTTTTTTTTTTTTTTGAAAAGTGAACGCAGATTAGCGAGGAACAGAAGGAGAGTGAAGTTGTATAGGAAAAAGTGGTGGAGAGAAAAACAGGTGGAAGGTGGTTATAAGGTAGGGTGTTTTTTTTATTTTTAACGTCTTTTTTTTACACGCGGTAATTGGTTTACTGGTTCTAATTGCTGTTAATTTTTTGTATAAGTGAATTTTTTCTTTAAAAGAAAATTTGCACGTTGTTAATTAATGGATTAATAATGTACGATGCTAGTTTTCTTTGTTGTTTGGAAACGTAGTTTGTGTTTATTTACACGAGAATAAACGTATAAAGTTTCTTTTAATGATATTCTTAAAAAGGTAGTAATTATTTTAATTTTATGACGCAACAAAGTGCTTGTTTGGTTTTACTTCAAATTATGTTTCATGGTCGTTACACATTGTAACGACTGTTTACCTATACTGTCCAAAGATACAAACGACCAAACCATGCTTTTCTATTTTTCAATTTTTATTGGTTTTTTAATAATTCTTAATAAAGATATTTTCTCAGATACTATTAATCACGACTACTTTAACTTCTCACGTTAATAAAACCTTTACTATATGAAAAGCCAAACAATCAAAATAAAAAGAAATCCATCCTATTAAAAATTAAATTTCTCAAACATTAACCGTGGAATGAATCATGTATACACATACTCTTACTCTCCTGCGCAACCTCACCCGATAACAAATTAACCCACCTCCCTAATACACAATATATGCACAGCGCTATATATATATAATGATTGTCGCGCACGCAGGACACACCACGGCGATCTACCACAACTCCCGCACGTCGAAAAGAGCCATGTTAATCGCTATCGTCGACGTCGCCAATATCACTATATCCCGTCATCGTCAACCCCATAGCCTGCCAACGACGCCGAACCGAACTTAAACGGTTCCCAGTTTATATCTATTTCGCGCAGAATATTGCTGAACTGAGGTAAGTGTATAAAAGCAACAACTTTGTATGTATACACGCTGTGTTATGTAGAAAATCTTATACTTGATGCGTTTTCGCGAGAGAGAGAGAGAGAGAAAGAGAGAGTTTACCAACTACTCACACTTGGGCCACGAGTGAATAATTGAATGTCGCGTGCACTGGCCGGTCGGCCGGCCGTATAAAGCTTGACAATGTGATTGAGGGTCCTTCCGCTTTCGTAGCCGCGGAGGTTTGCGCGAGTTCGCTGCACTTTAGGTATATAGTGCATATATGTAAGTGTGTAATAGCTGCCGTATGTGTGTATAATAATGCACTTTCTTTGTGGAAGAGGTAAGGCGGTATAGGGGCTTTCTCTTCATTCCAAGGGAAAGCCAAAGTCAGGAAGAGCTGGAAAATTTCGTCGTATGTAAGGTAATTTGGCTATAGATATGTACCTTGAATGAAAAAATTTGTTGTGGGATTTGATTTGAAGTATGTTTATGAATAGGGGAATATGTTGGAATTTCCTTGTAAGGGTAAGGGGAAAATGTTGAAAAGATTTAAGATTTTTCAGATTTATATTTTAACGATTTTTAGGTGTAATTGAGCTTTTCATTAAAAGATGGAATGAGAAAATGTGTGCTTGTTCGTGGAATACTAAAATCTATAGCCGTATTTATCTAGATTTATATCTTATAAGAGAAGAGGGAAGTAAGTGATTACTATTAGTAATTCAGAGACATTTATTCTCACATTTCTAAAAGTAAAGTAGTATTTTCTTTTATTTACGATGATTAGGTAAATTTTTCCAATTCTATAAATAATTAGATTAATGCGTTTATATGATAAAATAATTTACATTCATGGAAAAATATCCGCAAATTTTCTATACACAAATTTGTGTGCTCGAAGAAGGTAAAAAATGATGTATTTCCTGATTAGCTTCTGAATATATATATAGAAAGCAAGATGGATTAAATTAATAAGACCAAAGTCATCCTTATCACAAGGTCAAGTTGGAACCACTAACGACAACGACATTTGAAAGTCTAATTCCCAATGTCAGCGCAAGAAAAGCTTGTAACTTCGTCACCTACTCAATCTCATCATCACTATATTGCATAAATATATACAATAATCTAAGCAAATCTAAAGACGCCGCTTGATTACTCACGCTTATAATAAGTACTCTTAATTTACACCCTATCGCGTTCACCCAAATCCCATTCCACGACGACTATTACAACTCTAAATATTTCGATCGTACACGACGTGTTCGCATTTATTGCCCATCATAAATCTTCCTTTTCCTTTTTCTCACTCTCGCATCTTTTTCTCTACCCGAACTCTAACCACATACACACACACACACACACATACATACACCGTCATTAACCTATTTTTCAACCCGTCAGCCGTCGTCGTAACTTGCGCCGTCGATACGAATCTCTCGAGACGAAAAAAAAGCCACTTGCTGCTCTCTCTCTATATATATACGTACAACATATTACCAGCGATTCTTATCCTTGTGTTTTATATTATTGCGTTCGATCGAGTTGCCGGGGTGCTCCTTCGTTCAATTTGTCGTGCTCGCTGCGTGAATTATATTGTCGTTTAACCCACTTTACCACACCTTGACGAACGCACGCGCGTATACGATTATATACAGAAAGTCGTATAATATCCGATTGTCATCGGATTAGTGGATATAATTTTATAAGCGGGGCGGGTGACATTTTTTTGTTCTCACGTTAAAAGAGGGTATGGCGGTATAGCGGGGGTTGACCTCGTTTGTAAAATTAATTTTTGGCGTGTTTCATATATATATATATATATATACAGCAAGTGCCTGAATAATGCGCAAGGAGGGAGAGTTGGGCCAATAATATGATTCAAGAGGCGTGCGATTTAGTTGAAACCGCGCGCGCTGTTGGCGAAGACGGCAAAGTTTAGTGGGTGCTATAATAGAATTGTCGCGAAACCGCGAAGACGTTGAATATATATATACAGGTAACGTACGAATAAACGTTTTTTTTGTGTATTTTTCTTTTTATTGTATCATTGTAAATATTGTGCATTCGAGGTGTGATGTTATAATGAAGATAGTATATACTGAGCGATGAATTAACCACGATATTTTTGTTCGCGCGCGAATAATAAAGTGTAACCCCGTTGTTTTAACGCTATTATGACCGTGTAATAATTAAAAGTATCGCGGTGTATACATATCGTGTGTATATATATATATATATAGCTAATGTATAGATCATAAAAATTTAACGTTTCCCAAAACTATCGTAAAGCGGTACTGAAATTTATTGCCATAATCAAGCGCGAATAAAAATTTTAAATAGCGAGTGCATAAAGGTATAACGTCGGGATGGTGTCAAGTTGTTAAAATACCTATAGGCCGGTTAATAGCTGCACTACCCGGTATTTTATGTACGTCGAACGTTATATATGTATATATGTATTGGTTACGGTTATCATTTAGAATTATGGTTGCTCAAGATAGTAAAAAAATATATAAATTATAGTTACCGTGACCATAAATAAATTAAAGTATTGATTAATTGAAACATTTTTAACCAATCAATTTCTATAAGCCGTATAATATAATTAGTCACTTTATTTGGTATGCACGCTTATATATATATATTATTTCTTGGACGTATATATAATCAACATTATAAATTAAATAACTTTACTGGCAAACTCTATAGAAAATAGGTCAATCCGCACAATATAAAATTCCTCAAATAACTGAAACATTCGATAATTAAATCAAGAGGTATTTATAACCACAGACACTTTTCCCTCGCGAATTCCATTGCTAACCAACCCTGCGCGCGTCTTACAACCTAATTACCCCCGCCTCCTCCTCCTCAACACCCATAAATCGATCAATGCGTATATCAACTTCCCTCGTGCTCCTATATACATTCACCGTCGTTACACCAATATCGACCATTATACCACCCGCACGTATTAACGTCCTGCGAAAAATCATCATCACCGTCACCATTAAAGACGAGGTCTCCTATCATTCACAGGGGGTACATACATACACACACACATATATATATTTTACCAGTATCACACAAGCGCCTGCACCTTTGTCCGCATGATTCAGCGCGACTGCCAGGAGCAAACGTGGCACGCGTTCCAGGTCACCGATTTATGTAAATGCATCAGGCCGTGACGCCGCCGCCGCCGTCATAGCGTACGCGTGCTCACGCGCTTTGCAAGTATGCGTATATATATATGAACATGAAAAATTAGATTTCCTTGGTACGTATATATATAGGAGCGCGCAGCTGTGTGAATACGTCGTACTCACCTGCGGTGTAGTGCGGGTGGTGGTGGTGATCGTTGCGCGTGTAGAACGATATATATACATATATACACGTAAGTATGTATGGTGCTGACTGAGGGGTAAACGTATATGACGAGAAGTTGAGTTGCTGGACAGTTTCGATTTATCGTGTGGTCACACACGAGGTGAGTGCTGATTGAGGCTAATTTTACACGAGTCTGCGCGAAGTGCACTTGCGAATTAGATGTACTGTTTAGTATTAAAGCTATGAGGCGTATGCACTGTGTACAGTTACTTTGATAGAATGGTTATAGCGTTATATAGTATAGATTTAATTAAAATGATTATAGTCATTCTATATACTTCTTTTTATTAACGTATTTCGTACAAAAAATATAAGGCTGTATTATATTAGTTTAATTACCGCGTTAAAAAGAATATAAGCTTTTCAAATTATATATCGTAATAATAAAAACTTGAAAGCTGATCCTGAAATCTAATAATAAATGTATCGCTGTGGTAAGAAGTATATATACAACTAAGTGAATCTGAAAGCAACTCGGTTAACGATATCAATAGGAACTTTAGTTTCCGTTATAAAAAGAAAGACATTATTTCAAGTGCGCACCCATTCACTCTTGCCCAGAGCGAAAGCTCGAGTTCGGTATTACATCTATATATATATTAACAATATTTTAATGAAATCTTTTGAAAATTTTATCAGCTTAGTTCTTTTGGATTATACATTACGTACGTATATGAGCCATTCTACAGAAAAACGGACACTTTACAGTCCAAAAATGGAGACCCGTCATTTTTGAGAACACACTTACGAAATAATTTTTTTTTCATTCTTTAGGACAGTACAAATGAAATGGAAAAGGATGCCAAGTCGAAACCATGTGCCAACAATTAGTTACGGGCTAATTACTGATAATGAATTATAAATGACTAAAAGTAGCTCTAGTTTGATTCAAAGTAATTCCATAAATAACAACTCAATATAAAATTCGGAAAAAAGAAACTAGAGAACGGAGCTTTCCAAATAATTTTTCAGAATTAGAAAATGTTGATTCCTTCAAAAGTTACGTGAGTTTGAAGTTGGGCTTGAAACTGACAGAAATGATAGCAAAGGGAAAATTTGGAAAAAAACCATCGAATTCGTACATGATTCCAGTATTTCGTGAATTTGTTATCATTTTTGTTAGTTTCAAGCCCAACTTCAACTACATGGTCATTTCAATTAACTTTCAAGTTAGTCATTAGAATTATAACGCGTACCTCATGGGCGTTAACCGCGGACCTTTAGTAGAATACCATTAAATGATTTACATATCTTCGTATGGAACCCTTCATCTGTATATAATTTTATATAGAGATAGCCACGACGATACGTGTTTACCGGTAGTAGAACGAAAATAAGTATGATGGATATTACCTCATCAGGTTCACAATTACACTTAACAATCTACGTAAATTAATATTAATACCAAAACATCAGCACGTATAATGTAACGCCGTTGTAAAATAAATTTCCCACACGCACAATAAAATTTTTCAACACATTATATATACATATACAACGTTAATACGCCTATACGTACTTGTATATATACTATATACACTATAGGCGAATTTTATGTTACGTGTAATTACTCACTTCCCGGAGCGTGCAAATATTTCGCGCTCGGAGCATCAACAGGAATGTGCACACCTCGTTACATAACAAATCTCATACACATATATATATATATATATATATATATATATACGTACACAGTCCAGCTACACTCTCTTATTGCCATCAATTATAAAACACCTCGCGTGGTGCCGTTATAATCTCGTACCACTATATAGCTACACCGTAAATCCATCCCTCTAATTCCAGATTGCAGCACCGAACTTCTAAAGAAAAAATATATAACCATAATGACTTTCTACGGTCCTGTTGTAAGGTCGTGTTTGGTGTGTATCTCTCTCTCTCTCCCTCTCTTTCTTTCGAGCTTTCGTATATTGTATATACATGCGGTTTCCCCTACGTTCATTCTCCTTTATTCCATTGAAACCGTTCGCTGACGTCCGCCCTGAATAGACCTTCCAACTATATTTAAAAAAAAAGAGAGATAGAAACAAGAGGGGACATACCGAGATTGTATCGAACTCTCGCGTGGTGGTTACAAACAATAATCGACACTCTGCTTTTGCAATTTTCAGATCATGGGCCGGATCCTCGTTTCCGGAGCTTTGTGTCTGGGTATGTATATAAAGTCCCCTTATATATATATGTCTATTTCGCGTCTAGCGAAAGTTTTCGTATAGCATACGTGTTTTGTATATAATGAGTTTTCGTTTTACTTGATGGACATAGGGATACTGATTGGCATGGCGAGTGGGCAAAATTGTGCAGATGATAAGGTGCGAAAATGTATATCCATAGCCGAACCGATGCTCAAGGATCCTCATCTGATATTCCCGGATAACATGAACGATATCAACAATGTCTGCAGGTATTATCGGTTTTAATGATTTTTCTTTACTGTTTTTCTATGTTGAAGTGTAAGGAGAGAGAGAGAGAGTCAGAGACAATATTACCTACATGTACTTTGTTTTCAAAGAAAACTAACTTTAATAATGAAATTCACGTTATATACTTGATATAATTACAAAACTAATTTTTCTCTAATATTAACGTGTATAAAGTACAAAATAGACCGAATAAATCTGCAAACAATTAAAATTAATGAAATCTCTTTTGGTCTATATATATATATATATTTTTTTTTTATATAGTTCGCCGAAATTTGTAACTCATTTCTATTTATTTTAATAGATCATGGTCAAACTTTGTCGACTGCATTCGTCGATATATCGACAAGTGTTTTTCAAAAGCTCGAAAGGATCAATTCAACTCGGCAGTAGAGCCACCGATTGCCTCCGTCCACCAGATGTGCTCGGTTTCTACCTACCAAGCAGGTAAAGTGAAAACGCTTTTTATTCTGTATATTAATATCAACGAATGACTTTTCCGATATATCGATAAACGCGAAATAGATTATTCGATTAATCGTTGTTCCGTAAAAAAATATATAAACTGTACATAACGTATATATTGTACGTGGTACTGCAAGCTTCATTGACATTCGAGTGCAACAGATGCTATATGTATACGAATAGTCATTCTAGTTTCATTGTAACGTCGTTCAAAAGCATGTTGCTTTGCGCATTGTTAACGCGATCGTGGCGTACTATAGTTGCAAAACGTTCGTGCATAATTACATCGTATTTTTACATAATTACATATATATACAGCATTGCCTCGACTGGAACAAGCGAGGTGACAAATTTGCTCTACGACTGTCGGGTATAACATCAAATGAAACAATAGATATATTATAAATAAACGGCGACAATTACAGCATATAAACTGACATCGCGACAAATCTAATAAATCCTTTTATTTTGTTATCCTTCAAAACCAAATTACCAAATACCCTTGTAAAAAGAATAATCAGCTGTAGAGCTGTACTTCCTGAAAAACAATGCTCATACCTTGCGCAAACTCATTCTGCGTTCGTAATTTGCATCGGCGTAACTTTGCCGAAAATGAATCGACTATACTCACCTCCTTCGCGTCCTGTACATATATATATATACACCCGCAATATCCGTTAACCAATCACATATATACCTATATATACACATAAATACACAATGCACAATATAACCAATCGGTCATATATATATATATATATATATATATATATACATCGACGATGGTTTGGCTACTGTTACAGAGTACCTGCAATACGCTGGCTGCATAAAGGCTACGGTCATCGAGGCGGAACACTGCGGTGGTCACTATGCAGTCCTCGTTAGCGAGGTATCACAGGAGAACGTACGCAAGGCGAATCTCTGCTGGTCAGTTTGTTGATAAATATATATGTATATTGTATATATAAATTCACCTGCAGATGCAGTAGTGCATGTATATGATAGCGGTGCTATATGCATCATGGTACCGCTTGTATAATTATTTTGAGCTGATTTTAATTGCTGCTGAAGACTAAGTTGGGGTGAATTGTGGAGAACGGGAAGGCATACGGTTTGTAAAAGTTATAATGCCGGGGATTGAGTTTACTGTGTATATATTATATACATCGACGTTTTTTTCTTTCGTATTTTTTTTATTTTCATCAAAATAATTTATGGTCAAGTTTTCGCTAAATCGAGAGGGCAAAAAATACATTTTCTTGAAACTCTCAGAAAATGTTCTGCTACTCATTCTGGATATCCTTGAATTTTTTTTAGATTTGACCCATAGTTTTAGAGATATAAGTGGTCAAAAACTCAATTTTGGTGATTTTTTGTATTTTCCTCCGATTTTCATTAATTTATAAAACCGCAGGGAAGCATTTCTCGCAATAGACACAAGAATAGTTTTTTTTATAGAATTTTTTCAACTTTTCAATAAAAATACTTTTAACGCCGTGCATTTATGCTTTCACTTACATATATTCAAATGAAACATATAAATTAAAAAAATTAAAAACTCCGATCCGGACTTTCTCTATCGAAAAATTCATGGAGATATCTTTTCAGTGTTTAAAAGTGTCCGTATGAATCGTGTAATGATTAATGATCGTTTTCAAATTGAAAAAAATTCATTTGTTTCATCATTTTTTTAAACAAGTCATTTCTAAAAAAAATATAGTTAAATTCTACGAAAAATTACAAGAAAAAAAGTTTATGTAAAATATTTCGAAATTTTACTTCGTTTTTTTAGCTATAAATTAAAATATTTCAAGATGAAATTCGTCTCAAATTTTATCAATGCTAAAGGATTTTCTAGCTCAAACGAAGAAAAATTTAACAATATTTTTCTCAGACCTGTGTACGACTTTTTTAAAAAAATGATGGAACGATTGAATTTTTTTAGATCTAAAAACGTTTGTTAATCATTACAGGATTCATACAGACACTTTTGGACAATAAAAAGGTACCTCCATGAATTTTTCGGTGGAGAAAGTCCGAATCAGACTTTTAATTTTTTAATTTATACATTTCATTTACCTACAGTTAAAAGTATTTTTATTGAAAAGCTGAGAAAATTCTACAAAACAAATCTATCGCGAAAAATGTTTCTATGAGGAATTATAAATTAATGAAAATTGGGGAAAAATAAAAAAAAATCATCAAAATTGAGTTTTTGACCACCTATATTCCCAAAACTATGGGTCAAAAAATCTAAAAAAATTCAGGGATATCCGGAATGAGTAGCAGAATATTTCCTGCGAATCAAGAAAATCTATTTTTTGACCTCAGAGACTTGGCCATATACATATATAGTTTTATAAATTACACAAGGCCTTTTGTACGTGAAAACCTCCTGTTTTAGGATTCTAAAACTTTCCAATTCCAGTCCTAACTTCTGTAATTGAACTACCTTAAAACTGTTTACATTATCACCCGTACTCTCGCAGTATAATCCCACCTATTAATTAACCACAATCACCTCTAATCCCTCTCAGAAAATCTAAAGCGCACACCTTCGCTACGCAATTTCCTCAAAACAGTGCTATTGCACAATTTGTTCCGTAACACGCTCCTTTAACGCGACAAAACGAATCGTAGGTATAAAGTATATATGTAGCACTTTAACACCTATTTATTATTAAAGTACTTTTCTGTTAACACGCGCGAATTCATAGCTGTATATATATGAGTAAATCTCTAGAACTTTTAACTGTATTTTCCTATATAAATTGGAATAAATAACATATATAAATTAAAAAAAAATCCACATATTGTAGGAATCGAACTTTGTCTCAATCGGTAAATTTAAGCACAATTTTTACTGTCATATTTTTAGCGTTCATCAAAGGCTTTTCACGATTTGGTGTTATGATAGTATTTACAAAGACGAAACTTTTCCATGATATTAAAAAGTTGTGCCACTCGTATAAACAAAATGGCGGATCCTCAAACACGCGTCACGCATTTTTTTCATACATCTGAATAAACATGATTTTTTAGTTCTAACTATTTTAGCATTTATTAAAATGCATTTTTTGAAGTTCCTACTTATTACTGACGAAAAAAACAACAAAATCTAGCGTGCCGAATAGCGTGCCTTAAAAAATGAATTTTTTATAAGCAAAAATGTAAGTACACTAGTGTGCATAATTGGCTTTAAAAACTGTTATTTTTTAATAGCACAATTTTGTTATTTGAGGAAATGCTCAAAACTACAGCGTAATCAATAGATATTGGCCTAATTAATGTAATTGAGAAACGCTAAATTGAGACAATATTTTTTCATATAGTTTTGTTGGTTTCTTAATCATTATTTTTAATCTGATAGTAAAGATTTAAAATTTTGTTCAATTCTAAACCCTTAAATATTATTGATACTATTACAATACATTACCACACGCACACACACGCACACGCATACACTCACACGCGTGATGTATTAAAAATATTAGACAGACGCTTTTTCCTTTCGGATCCTTACTCGAAGCAGTTCTGTCAAGCGTTATTTTAAATATTATGTTACTTTATTTCATTATAATTAGATTTTTTATTTTCTATAATAAAATCCACATAATTCTTAAAACTACTTGCAGTATTGAATAACATTTTAATTGTTTAAACAATCTAAATAATAAAAACATTTATTTTAAAAATGGATTCCTTATTATTGCCATACCGGTTTTTCATTTGTAATTTTACAAGCCGATATAAAAAAAATCGATGGAATTGTACCATTATAAATGAAATCAGTTTCAAATACAAAGAGGACTTTTCAGATCATCTGGTCTAACACAAATTCAACCCAACTTTTTTTTAATTCTCTATCATGCTCATATTCTGTAAATAATGGTTTGTACGATTCTCCATGTACACACTTTTTTTAATATAAACGACTATTTTCAGTTAAAAAAAAATTAGTTGAAAACCAAACGAAATGAAGAAAGTAGTAGAGTAAAAAGTAGTAAAGTCAGTAAAAAGTAAGAAGTGATTTAAAAAAAAATGTAAAAAGTTTATTTATTTATTTATAAAATATCATTTTAGTTATAAAAATTATTGTTATTAGGTTTATAAAAAATTTCTTTTTGTTGTTATACAATTCAACAATGTGTGTACTAGTGTCCGTCCATGTGTGCGTGCGTGCGTACATGGTGGTCGTAAGTGTATGCAAGTCGCTATTCTAAATTTTTCAAAGAATTACCTCAAACGCATCTAGTTTCTACTAGTATTACAAATTGCTCGTTATATTGGCCTAACTTGTACTTTCTCGACATCAGTTAGTCTATTCTTACCAATTATCGAAAAGTTATTTTTCTTTATAATTCGCATAAAATTACAATAATTATTGTTGAAAAAATAAATTAAAACAGTAAAAAAAATCATTTTTGGAAATATGAGTATTTTACATTTTTATTGATGACGTTTTTAACGTTTAATATTGTTTTTTATGTCAAAAGAAATGAAAAATGTGATAAAAAATGTGTGCTTTCACTTTATTTTTGTTTTTTTTTTTAATAAAAAGTCAAAAGTTCTGGAGATTTTCCGGTATATCTAATATTTATTCCTTATCTTATTAAGAATAATACCTTTAATAGAATATGCAAAGAAAAAAATAATGTTTGATTTCACAGCGCTTATCATAACTTCCGCTCGTGCGTGATCATGAAGACGAGGCTGCGATGCGACGGTAACCAGGCGGAGGGTATAGCCGCCCGATTCTCGCGGCAAGTGCTCGACAAGGCTTTTCGTTTCCTCCAGGATCAGTGCCTCAATTACGTGTAAGTGTGATAGTAGCCGTATATTTGTGTTTGTTCGATTAGGGAAATGAAATAAAGTTCTAGGATGATACGTTTTAGTCGTAATTTTTTTTAAACTTATATTAGCTCAAAAAGCGTGTATATAACGTCAACAGTATTTAAAAATAACCTTTTGTATAAAAGTTTTATGTTGATGAAATGATATTTTTCGTTGCTATTTCAAGGTTTGATAAAAATATTTCATCAAGCTTTTCCATATTTATGATTTCCTGCATTTAGTTTTTCTTCAATCACGCATAGCTGAGCATGAATTGACAGATTTTGGACACATTTGATATGCAGATTTTGTTCATGAATAATGCCGTAATAAAAAAATTTTATTATTTCGCCTATTCGTAAAATTTATATAACAAGTCAATACATTTTCATTAGTTGATATTACTCCTCTAGTGGAAAAAAATTAATGCTGAGAACAGTTAATATCTGCAGCTATCAGAAGAAAATCAAAGAAAATAGAAGAAAAACAAAAATTAACTGCAGAAAAATGTCGGAATTGAGTTAAAGACAATAGTAATCTTCAGTTTTATCCGTTTTCTTTAATTTGTATCAATTTTCGACAGTTATCAATTATAAATAGTTCTCTTTAGTTATTCACGGCTCCTATGTTCTGTTTTCTAAAAGCAAGTGACTTGAAGAAGCGCAGAAATCAGTAAAAAAACTGAAAAACACAAATTTATTCTGAATAAAACGTGTTAAACGTACTTTCTAGAGTTAAATTAGTGAAATTCCACCAAAGATTAACTAAAATTGCTCCAGCGCAAACAATTTTAATTAATTTTCCGTTGTTTTTATCACTAATTTAACTTTCGAGAGTGAATATATATATATATTTATTAAACGTAATAAAATTCACTTACAAATCATATCATTTTAAAAAATAAAAACATTACAAGGTTCAACCTTAACGGCATGCGTTGATAAAATCACCCTATACCCCGAAAATTCTTTCTCAACCCTTGTATGCATACCATATACGCACTAACACACACACCTTTGCATACTAAAATCGCCCAGTAACCCTGATTACAGTCCGGACGCGGGCAAGTGTGGCGCACTGATGCGTAACGCAACGGCGTCACCTCCGGTATCACAGCCACCACCACCTGCGTCTATGTCCATCAGCAGCCGACTGGGCGAGGGCCGTAGCGTCACCCTCGAGTCGCCATCTAGTAATAATCCAATGAACGGACGCAAACCAATCCAACCATTCCTCGATGTCTACCGGGGCAAAGCGAGCGATGTCTATGACACGGTGACCAACACTGAGCCCACTTACTCGACAGCCTACGATGCGGCTGGAAGGATGCCGAGTTATACTACAAGTTAGTTTGCACACACAAAAAAACAAATCTTTGTATTAAAGGAATGTCATTAACCAATTATCGACGGATCTGGTTATGGACAAACGAATATTTTTTAATAGATAAAACAAATTCATTAACAGTTGAGAAACGCACTCGTTTAAGATGTTTTCTTATATTGAATTGCCATGGTTCCTTAATTATTAAGTCATATATTCTTTAGTTTGCGAAATCATATTCCTTAACTATTGAACATCTTCTATAACTATTAAGACATATGGTTTTGACATTAGAGAATAGTTTATCTCATATTAATAGCACAAGACTTAAATACTGTAAATTATTTCTTAATAATAATTGAATTTGGGCTCATCACAAAATTACTCGCGTAGAGTATTTAAAAGCGTAATTCGTTAATTGTAACAATATTTTTTTCTTTGCGTATAATTTGTAATAAGCGTTGATTGGGGTAGAATTATGATTTTTTTTTAATTTAGGGTGGTTATACTTGACGAATAGCTTTTGTTTGTTGGGTATAGATAGGTTCTTGATATGTTATTAATTACAATCGATAGGTATAAAAAAAGACACTGACAATCGAATAACAATTAATAGTTATTGGTCAAAGAGATTTTAGAAAGCTATAATTTGGTTTCGAATTTGGAAATTATAATAAAGTTTAACTTTGTTAAATTAGTTAAATCTTTTTGTTTCTGTGGCACTGAAAAGAATGATTAACTATAATCCTACTTTAAATATATAGTCGATTGAAGATTAGAATACGAGGTTCATTTTAATAATTTTATAATACATTGAATAAGCTTGAAAACAATTGAAATTTTTTCGCTCTGAAAAGAATGTTTTAATGAACTTTGCTTTTTGGAAATAAGATATTTCTTTAATCAGTTAAATTTTCTACATTTTGAATATTATAATGTTATTTTCACTACGAACAAAAGTTATTTTTATTTATTTTGTAATGCCATTTTAGCATTTCCCAGATTAATCGATTGAGTTGATTCAAAATCGTTAGATAAACAACCAATATATAATATTCGTGGCATTAACTCGTAATATCTGTTTACACGTTATTTTATTCTATGCAAGTACTTTAATTATCTTATCGACTGTGTAAAGCTTCGATACTATATAACCGCTTATTTTCCCCGCCAATAGACTGTATTATCAAAACGAAAACTCTCGACACTACTTTCTTTATCAGTGCATCAAGATCTTATATAACTAGTTCATATACTTGCTTTGGTCAGTTAACGATAAAATTCCCAGCTAAGCAAAAGATATAACTGACGACGAATCATTACGAATCTTCTCAGCTATAAAAATGACGCCATCTTTTTTATTCTAATGCCAACCTTGACTTTATTACATAATTCGATAAACACTTTCATAAACTCTCTCTATAATAGTCGATTAATTATAATACGATAAAATCTGTTCGATCAGTTATAATAACGTTCAACTATTCTTATACTTCGCATAAATATCAATCTTCAAAAACCAAAAATCCGCACACCGCACGAATAATACGTTACATATTACTCGGAGAAAAAGAGAAATAGATGACTCATTCCCCGCACCCTTTTGTTCTACACTCCCGCATCAATGCGCGCACATGAGCGTAATATATGTATACATATCTAACTATCGCAATTTTTTCCAGAACACGACTCGCGCATCACGATCGCCAACTCGCCAGCCTTGTCACCCGTCACTTCCGGGCCTGTATTCTCGCATACCCAACAACATCAGCAGCAGCAGCAGCAACAACAGCAGGTCCGCCAGCAACAGCAGCAGCAATCATACGCCGCGATGGGCGGTAAGGTCAATGACGAGCGGCCGGATGAGCTGTCGACTAGCCGGAAAGCGGAACCTACGCATTACACTCCTATTGTCGAAAATTCCGGTAAGTACGGCGCGGCCAACAATAGATGAATGGAAAAAAAGGAAGAGGAGAGAGAGAGAGTGAGAAAGAGTAGGTAATGTATGAAAACGATGATGTTTCAGTTCCGATAGCTACAGCAACGCAGCGGCCGTCGAGTTATGGTAGAGGTATATCGTGGACGACAGCTCAGACGACGCAGTCGACGTCCGAGATACCCGATTGGGCGACTAATACTTGGCTGACACATAGTCAGGTATGATGATGATGTTTATAGTGATGATTTTATATTGGTAAATTTTAGATGATGTTATCATTATACTGAGTATACGGTAATAGGATAGTTTGCTTTAATTATATTGTAGTGAAGAAACGTGCTGTATTGATTAGTAATTATGATAGCAAACAAGTTACACATATGGATGTACATAGAAAGAAATTTTAACTTTAGAGATACCCAAGCTACTTTGAATTGGAGAATTACAATGTATTTGATTGATTTTAGTAGAATTTCTAATTTGAATTTACACATTTCAAAATTGGTGTTAACTTTTGAAGTTATATTCTAATGCCGCTTATAGAATTTGGATAATCATATTGTATATATAAGTTTTCGCGCTAGAAATGCTGAACACGATAAAAACCGCAAGAAAGAAAAATTTTTTAGTAAGGTATACACTACCTATGAGGGAGAAAACGCACTTATTGTTAGTACACTTCGGGTGTATTATTAATGGTTAACTATAGTATTAATAATTAACACTATTAATAATATATACCTATACCACGAATTTGCTGTAATTCTCATTTTAAATGATAAATTAAATTATTTTGTGAGATGTAATTACACGTAATTAATCAATTAAGTATTATTGATCTACCAATAATTCTTAACGTGATTATCAAAATGCTATAAGCGGTATTAGAAATTGGATTTACATCGGTCAATATGTCGCGGCATGTGAATGCGAATCATCAAAACGCTGTAAACCGAATTTGAACTTAAGTTTTTACCGAGAAATGTGGAGCAACGGGAATTCGAATATCGACGTCCAAAGTCCAGTTGATTTTAGCTCGGTTTCGTATACGTAAGTTAATAAAGTTTTTGATGAATTCAGAATTTACCATAACAACAATTTTAAAATAGATAAATTCTAAATTGCACTAAAATCAATCAAATATGTTGGAATTCTCCGGCCCGAAATAGCTTGAATATCTCCAAAATCAAAATTTGATTCCGTGTATGATTTATTTATTACATTTACATAAACTCATTTTTGTATAGAAAACAATTTATATCTTGTTTTCAAATTAAATTCCTTCGGTTCTTTTATATTGACTTTTTTTATAAAAATATAGCTAAAATTTGTTAACATAATTATTACTATAATACGAATTAAAATAAGCTTATAAAATATAGTTCATTTTAAAAATAACATATTTTTTATAACGGAAAAAAGTTCAAATCAAGTGTTGTTATATCGAAACTTGATAATTGATATGTTGCACAATTTTCATACAATAATACAGAGTGAACTGTCCAAGTTAGCACATCCTTTATGTGCTTCAATTGAGACACTCAATTTCACTCATCATTTTCGCAACTAGCTTAAACGTCAATATAAATGCCTATACCCCGAACAACGCGATTTGTGTTAATACTTATCACACATGCAATAAAAATAAATATTTTTTGCAATAGCACAAAAAAATTTTTTTAAATAAAAAAGCACACTAATATAACCATTATCTAAGCTTATAATGCTTTAAGAAAAAAAAAGCATTACACGATTTCTATAAGCATGCGCAGTATATTAGCCGAAAAGCAACAGCGTTTTTCCAGCTCGCTTGCTTCACCAGCGGAAGCGTATATATCCCAACTCTATTCCCGGCAACGATCGAATTATCCCATTTCTTCACCCCTCCTACCCCTTCTTGACACGAATATCCTACAAAGAGAAAAATAAAAACACGCTCGCTTTTTCTTTCTTTCGTTTTCTTCATAGGACCTGACGACAGAGGAAATTTATCCGGCGGCAGGTAGCTTCGGCGGAAACAACATCGACGAGCCCAATCAGCAGGGACTCTCGAGGAACGGCGGAATGGCACCGGCTATATATCATAGTATTGTCGTATCGTGCATTCTTGTCGTCGCTGTTGCGTTCAATTGAGAGATATAGATAGAGGGAAGACGGAAGAAGTGTCTATTAACAGTTATATTGTTGCTCGCTGTAAATTTAGTCGAAGAAGAAGAAGATGAAGAGGTGAAGAGAAAGACGAAGATGAAGCTTTAGACGATGTTCGGTTCCCTGGTAGAAATGGTGACCATAATGGTTGATTAACTGTTTGTAATTTTCTTTTTTTGTTTATTAAAAATGTCACGTGATGATATTATTACATTGCTATTATGCGATTAACTCTTTTATAAATATGAAAATATTATATTAAAAGGAAAATAATATAATATATAATATTGTTAATAATAATAATAATAATATTAATACTATTAATTATAATATAATTTAATATTACATTTAAATGATTTATGAAGAATATTATATAGTGTTAAATAATTTTAGTTAAATATTGATGTTAAACTTTAATATTAAAATGCCTCCGGTTGATTATAACGTACGTGCTTAGCCAACAAAGTTGGTTTATTATTTTCTACCAGGATTTTATTATATATTAAGCGTATAACTTTACCGTGTATAGTATTATTACCATTATTACTATTATTATTACTATTACCGATTGATCATTTTTAAGATGTATATGATTATTATACTGTTGGTAGCAAAATAAAAGAGCCTCATCGAACAATTCACCCATTTCTCACGTTATATATATAATATACATATAAACTTGTTACGTATTATATTTGTTTTCGTCAAAGTTACATCGCGACAGAGGATAACGCGATACATATAGGAGCAATATATCGCCGTATAGAAAGAAGTATTAGCGGTATCGGGAACGTGAGCAGCAGTGCCGGTGGAGATTATACGCTGAGGGGTGGGTATGGGTCGCTAGGCTAATAGAGAAGCTGCGAGAGGCGAAGTAATATATCGACGAGAGGGAGAGAGAGAGAGAGAGCGCAACTCAATTAGCATTGGTTAAATGACAAACTCGTCGGCGTTGAGTTTGCCAGAAGGATATATCGATCGATTGCGAGCGACGGCCGTTAATAGAAGGGCTCGTTGAAAGTTGGCCCGAGTGTATAAGTATTGGAAAGAGAAAGAGAGAAGGGAAAACGAAGGGGCCTTTTGAAATTGAGATTCTCGCTTTGTTTGTAGCGAGTTTTCAATACTTTTTGGTGCACACAGAGGATATATGTATATGAGCTGTTCCACAATTTATTTCCTTTTTACGTTGACAAAAAAGTTTTAGGATAAATTTTTCTTGTTCTTTTGGACTTTTTGAACGTGGAAAAGAATAAGAACAAGCTCGATTTGAGGGTATTATTTTTTAATGACAATAAAAAGATTTTTTTTAAATGATTAAAAATAGCTTTAGTTTGATCCGAAATAATTCCATAAATAACAGCTAATATGAAATTCAGAAAAAAGAAAAAAAAACTACAGAACGAGAGCTTTCCAAATCTCTTTTCAGAATTAGAAAATGTTGATGCCCCCAAAAGTCCCAAAGAACAAGAAAAAATTCATCTGTCAAGTGTGCTCTCAAAAAATATTTTAATTTTTTTGTCAACGTAAAAGGGAAATCAATTGTGGAATAGCTCTTACATATATATTGTTACAGTTGCTGATGATTTTGTATGATTTAAGGGGTACCGTCTATACTCTACACATTCACACTCTACACAGGGAGGATATTCTACACGGGCATACTCTACACAGATTTTCTCTACACGCACACACTCTACACAAGCTTTTTGGGGGAAATTTCT
>JAWWEQ010035810.1:0-20314 GCA_035583055.1 Torymus tubicola
CAAATTGATCAACATCAACCAATCAAAACAGTCTTATTGTGATGACAGATTTCATCCATCACTTTTTTAAAGAGGATTAAAGTTGGCGGGAGACAGAATCAAGGAAAAATCATTGTTTCCGTTTGTATCGACTGAAGCAGTACTATAGACGAATTAAACACCAGTAATTTGTATTTACATTTTAGTTGGCTACCTTTTCTTAATGTTTGTTTTTAAATATATAATCTAATGTCAGAGAAAATTTAGTAGAAGTATTTTCAGGTTATGTAATTTCCATTAAATAGAGAATATGACCGAAAAAATCGTTTCATCTATACCTAGAAATTAGATATTTTCACTAGCTATTTGTTATTTTCCTGCCCATTTCCGATAGAGAAATTTCTACTAGGGTTGTATATATAATAAATAAAATTATGAGAAAAAGTACGAAATGGAAATTAAGTGTTATACCAAATCATTAAAATAAAAAGCAACTTCTAAATAAGCTCGTACTAAAATTCACCTAACGAAACTATATTGACTAAAACGTAGATACACCCTTTTGGTGTTCACCTTACACATTGTCAAGTTACGCGAAATTGTTATAACAATAAACTAACTAAATATTCTATGCCAGCGATCGTTAAATTTACTTACAAGTAAACAGGAGTGACTCGGCCGAAGGGATTGAGCTCCACGATAGAATGACAAAGACAGTATCTCAGTGGGATGGTCACGCATCACTCAACCTCATGTAATACCAACGCTATATCATGTTTGATATTTTAATGGTTAGATTAATTCGATTTCTCTGAATGGCTTGCCTGACGTTGACGTTAGTGGATCGTGACTGTGTCTTTTTCTGACATGGCTTTGAAGACAGTTTTTTATATCGTAAAATTTTTTTATTTATTATACCAGCATTAATATTAAAAAAGGTTTTATGAATTCAATTTTACGAAGAAAAAAAAGTTTTCAAAAGTTAAATTTTATTTTTTTAAATATTTTTAAAATCTCATACTGAAGTATGAGATATCCCCAAATATTCACTTGACAAAGCAATTTGGACTCTCAATAAGTATTTGGAAGATCAAACTACATAGGTATATTATTATGGATTTAGTTTAAGCGCGACACCTTATTTTTTCTACATGCGTCTTATTAATGTAGTTAAACTAACTTAAAACAATATGCCTTTATAAAATGACTACCGATGTCACTTGAATGAACACACTAAAATTTATTCCAAATAGTATTGACCGGGAAATCGCAAGCCCGTGCGGTCTACCCATCCCCTTTCGCCCCCTGAACATCTCGGCGGTATTCCAATTTCTGTGGAGCGGTACGTCGTCTAAGAGCGGGAGCCAATAAACGCGTTTACGGGCCGATAGTTGAATTATTTACACAAGGGTACCGATACGCGAGGCGCCGCCTGCTGTGTGCACACGAGGCTTCATCCCAGGCAAATATATGCAAGAGTATTTAAATCATTGTTGTTTTCATCAAATAACATGGCGCAGTGAGAGTTACAATGTGTTAACAATTGGATTAGACTGCAATTCATCGCGCATGATTTAATTTGGGCAGTGCTTCGGTTTGATAATAGTTATCATATTATTGAAGACACTTTTGAGTAAATAACATTTATACTTATAGGATCAAAACAAAACGTTATATCTCTACTGTAAATATTAGCCTATTAAAATATTTGCTCAACGTAAAAATGGATTTACTAAAAAAATATTTTAAATTAATTTTATCCGCACATTCGAACAATTTAATATACGTATTATTCAAACAATTTAGTATACACATGAAATATTAAATTGTTCAAAGAATAGAAATTAATTAAGGCTGATCAAAAATCTCTTGGAATTTCGTGGAAATTCTATGAATTACAAAATTATGTGTATGGGAATATATACGTTATAGCGAAATGCATTAAGTTTATTCAAAATCAATTTGTACGAAGTATCTATTTCATATATCTAAACGTGGATTAATTTTCCTGTGCGTTGCTATTTCTCAAAGAACTTGGTTCGTGCAAAGCTGATGCAAATTGAAGTTAAGGTAGAAGAGAAACGGAGAATGCTTGCAATTTACCTCTTCAACTGCGCTGTGATCGTAATAATCCTGATGGCCAGTCCAATAGCCCAAGTGGCTCTCGAAGCCCCGATACGTCGGCGTATGGTTCTTCGTATGAAAGCCCAGATGCCATTTGCCGACAATGTGCGTGCGATAGCCGAGCTCCCGCAGGTACTCCGGTAACAGTTTCTCCTGCAGTGGCAGTCCGCGTGGCTCTGCTCCCTTGAGCACCTGCCATTCGGGAGAGAGAGATGAATCAGTTTCAAAAACATGTTTTAACATGTTCACATTAAAATCTATTGATTTTAAAAACATTTATGTTTGTGTCTGCGTATATATGTGCAAGCGTACGTACCTAAACGTGGGTGGCGCTCGAATGTCTGTGTGTGTGCGTATGTGTAGATGTACAAAACATGTCTTGTAAATGGTTTGCCCGATTTTGATTAGATGGAGCTTATTCTATTCGTTTTATTATTATATTTTAAATTTATCGATTCTCTCTTCTATGATGTTTTTTTTACAATAAAGATAATATTTTTCAAGTTAAGAAGAATTTTCTGAAGTTATTGAAGTAACTTAAATTCATCTTCAAATAATCTTCTGTTTATCAATTAAGAAACATATTGTATTTGAAAAAGGCATTTTATTTTGATATAATTTCAAGAGATTATCTTCTTTAGTTTTTAGAATAAATTTTATTTAAAAAAAATTGTTTTTTTTCCACGAGAACAGGTTCATAATATACTATGTATTATATATTCAATTTAGAGTATGACAATTGTAGACATTTCTCATTAAGGGGAAATAACTTTAAGTTTCTTCGAAATTTTTTTTATTTTTGATCCGATTTTAACGAGGCTCATTGTTATTCTTCTCTAATTTCAAGTAAGGATTACGAATAAATAATTCAGAAATTATTATATAATGAAGAGTGACTTACTTATTTACAATATTATACACCACATCATGTACTATATATGTAGATAAATGTATCTAAAATTGCAAATGTAAGACACTAAGATCTCCGTTTAAATTAAAATAAAAATAAAAATTTTGATGGGAATTCAAAGAAACTTTTCTTTAATGAACAACACTACAGTCGTAAGTGCTATAACACTTGAAACAATTGGGATTTGATTTTAAAAATGTTTTCTCATGTCAAAATTTTAATATTGTATAAGATATATTTTATTCATTAGGACTATGACAGTTATTATATAAATTTATAGACA
The DNA here is from genome assembly GCA_035583055.1 of Torymus tubicola. Classification (NCBI taxonomy): domain Eukaryota; kingdom Metazoa; phylum Arthropoda; class Insecta; order Hymenoptera; family Torymidae; genus Torymus; species Torymus tubicola. The sequence continues at coordinate 3,297 of JAWWEQ010035810.1, forward strand.
AAAGTTAAAAAAAAGTGACTCTGCACACAAAGTTTAATTTTGCGCCCATTGTGTAGAAAAATCTTATGCTCAAAACGTGTGCGAATCTAATCATGCTATTACTACACTCGTTTCATCTGACGATAAGCTCTTCTATTATTTAATTTTAAATCTTTTATAAAAAATTTTTTAATATTAAAAAATATGTTAATAAGAAAAAGCATTTAATTTTTTTAAATTGTACTTGCAAATAGTAAGTAAACGACGTGTAATTTTAGATTGATTATTAAATATTTTTATTATGGTCACATTATATAGTTACATATAGTCATATACAGTCACTATATAGACCATATAGTCACACTCTAGTAATCTCTGATCACACTATATAGATCGATCTACGTCCCGTTATAGCTACATCCCCCTAGCTAAAGGGCTTCTCGGTAAACCTACCAAGGCCCTTACATTTATTTGGAGCAAGTCTTAATCGCTTTCATTTTCGGTAGTTGAATTATCAATGCCTATGCTCATCTTTTTTTTTCGAATCATTCTCATGCTATTGATATATTCCATATACACGTACAACAATATTACCAAATAGTATTTTTTTGAATAGTCGATAATATTAATCTGCTTCGGAAGATTTAATAATAATTTATCATTATCATCTATAAGGACGATAAAAAGGAAAAAAACTATGTTAAAAAAGGAAAAATTATTATAAAATTTATATGTTATCATTATATACCAAATGATTTTCATTTTTTTACATTTCCGAAATTAGCAAGCGACATAAAAAATATGCACGTGCGCACCCATTCCTTTAAATGTGCACGCACCGAAAAAAAAATATCTACAAATGTTTTAACACATCTGTTTTGTGCAAAATTCTTTTATTGTTACAAAGCTTCCGCTACGTGGAAGCAATTTTTTCTGACGTTGTTGTAAATAATATGCAAAAAATCTTTTCAACTCAGATATACAATGAAAATGATAAACATCACATTCACGAATATTACTTTACATTCGCAGATTCTTTTCCCAAGCAGGAATAGTTGCAGCGGCAAAACAAAGAATCACAGGCCGTTTTAGCCGTATTCATAAAAATATGACAAAAAAATAAGATTAGAAAACCCAATATCAAAGAATTAAAGGTTCCTTACTCGTCAAGCAGCGCACTGCTGCGCCCTTGGATTATAATTAGAAAACACTTTTCCATAAGACAAAGAGGCGTTAATTTTTCTCAAATAAATGTTTACACTAATTCCGTTTGACGTGTCTTATGTAAAATACTGAAAGGCAACTATATGTAAGGGGGAGGTCGAAGGCAAGTCAACCTGTTTCTTTCTCTTCATCTCAGCTTCTCTCTAACTTCTACTTTTGCTCTCGCTTCCTTTCACTATTCCTTTTTCTCTTTCGGGGAAAAGCCAGCTTCGTTCGTTCTCAAGTCGCCTATTTAAATTGCCTTTTGCATCCCGCTGGTGCAACCAATTTCGTTCGAGTTTCTCTATCCTCAGTGCGCGAAAGCATTTGAATTGACGCTACGCTCCAGTATACCCCATCGTTCGCGTATTTACACTTGAGCTACTTTTCGAATATTATCGCTGACTTTAAGATTCTTTGCTCAATATCTTTCAGCCAATCGAGACTTTTTCGACTGGCGAATGTTATTTGGCTTCCGTATAGATAACTTCTTGACAGCGATATAGGCGATTCATATATGGTTCAAGAAATACTATGAAACTCGAGCATTGAAAGTTTCTAATTAAATTGAAAAAATGCTTCACATTTTAATAGATAATTAAGCGGGTAATAGATTTTAAAATTATAATCAAATTTTTAATTTTCTATTAGCATTTGAATGCAAAATATATATTAAAAAACTTCGTCTCATGATTTTGTCGTTTCGAAATAGAAAAACTTTGGTTACAAAAGGAATAAACTTAATAAAAAATTTTTCTTTTAATTTTATCAGTATTGACATTAAAACTGTAACAAAAAATGAAATTTTTGTATCTATAATAGATTTCATGATCAAATATAAGTTATTTAAGGCCGCCTTGCACCTGATGGCTTCTAAGGATAAATCAATCGAAAAAATAATTGCACTATACATATATATATATATATATATATATATATATCCCATGAATAGACACTATTTCTGATAAAATGATCCAAACTATAACCTGCAGGTCTATTATACTCAAAGATAAAACATTTTCAATCTTTTCACTGGAGCGTAGTTTTATGGAGAAACTACGGTGAATTTTTATGGTATGCAGTATGAACATGGTTCATACTATAACATCACGCCGTATTTACGTGGACTACAAGTTATTGAGACTCTCTTCTAATAAAAATGCATGGAATGGTTTTCTTAACAAGTTACGCACGAGGCAAAATATTGAAAATTCCATACTGTTGAATAAAATAGATCTACAGATTATAGGTGTAAGATCATCTTAATATCTTATTTGTAATATTTTAATTCAAATGATGTAATTTTTTCATCTGTAACTTTGAAAATATCTATTATAAAAAAATTAAAAATTAAATCTTTTATTTAATATTTATATGTTATAAATTATTCATGTTTAATTTTCAGAATTTTCAAACATTCTTTTGTCACAAAAATTAATCTTTTTGCAATCCACGATAATATTATAGTATTTTTATGCAACATTTGGAATTGTCTCATATTAAAATATAATTTAAAAAGCCCATTCATGAGAGTTATAATCACTAAGTAAACTAAAATAAATCTTAATCCATCAAACCGCCTCCAACAAAGTTTTGTAGCATAAAAAATGTATCAAGGTGTCGATAACCTGTCAAAGTTAGTAATGAACTTTTACAAATGATAAAAAGTTAAAAAAATTATATATTGTATACTCCTTTAAATAATAACTTAATATAAAATTGACTACCCAACGAATTTCTAAAAACCCAAATAATATCCATAGCAGCTTTAAATTGTCAATATAGCATTCATATATTATTATTATTATTTTTGTATTGAAGAACTCCAAATCCGGAGGACATTAGTGTTTAGTGAATTAAGTAAAAATTGTTTTCATTTTTCAAATAATCTTTATAATGATCAAAATTACTATTCTACCATCACCATCCATACGATACGTGCAGTTACATTATATACAAACTAGTAGTTTTATTTGAACATGCTCACATATCATAGTTTTTCTTCCAATTATTTAAATTTTCTTAATAGTAAAATTAATTCAACTATAAACCGAATTATAGATTTATGTTTATCATGTCTGTAAAAAGTATAATCAATACTAGTTATATCTGACTATTTTCCTCGTGACACTAACCGGCGATCACAATTGGAACAAATGTGTCCGCAAGCAAACGTAATAATGCACCTGTCCTCGTTTCTTAATTTTTTAGCTTATCTCCTCTTCCATTTCAGTTCTTTTCATTTTGCCATAATTCTTTTTGTATTTCTATTTTTACTGTTAAATGGATGCTTTTACGCAAATTAAACGTTCATTCTATTTCTAATATTCGGTACTTTTGAAGAGCCTAGCTGCCCTAACCAAAATAGAGAAGCTTATCAACTACTCTTCTCCTCACGCATACTATGCTACACGGAGGCTGATAGCGTTTGTTCGCTGTGTAGTGCAGACAAGCGTACATCGTTGATTATTAAATCTTGCTGAAATCTACGCCGTCGCAAGAGCAACCGAAAATTCCATATCTACGAAGCAGCAAAAGTGATATTTAATAAGCATATATGAACCGAGTGAAAAAGCACTATTAATTTATTTATTTTTCAGCTTTACACTGTTGTACATTTGTATAATTTAGATCCAGAAAAATAGAAATTTCATCAAAGATCAAATCTCCGTCTCCAATTAAGAAAAACAAGTTTGTATTCATTTGGTATACTAATTCTGATCTTATGCATCATATTTAGCGGCTAAAATACACGAAAATATGGTGGCCAGGTCTCTAGCATATAAGATTTTGTTTGCTTTTCTGAGCCTGCGCCGCATAGATAGGAGTAGATACAACGTATATTCGAGAAGATAGAACTTTTTATGTAGTATTTAAAAATAAATAATATTTGAAATTATAAACAATTACACATTTTTAAAGAAATTGCAAAACAGTAACGAAGATATCGAAAATAAAAAAAACAAAGATATAAACTGAAAATTAGTGATTTCCGAATGTGTGTGCGTCCGAATACATGTATATATTTATTAACTTTATATACATGATAAAAATTTAATCAAAATAATTCGCACGTAATATTTAAATTACATCATTTATTGTAACACTTTTAGAAATAAAAAGCAAAGAAAAAGCGCATAGTTATTTTTTTATCTTTGCAAAGAGCTTTTTACAAGTTTTGCATCGCATCACAATGCAAATCGCGTACAGTAAAAATGCGGTACTTGTGCGCGGTTATATTTTCTCCTTCTTCTGGTATACTTACTGCTTGATAAAAAGAAGGTATACCAAGTCAAAATAATAAACATAATTACTTTTCTTAATTTCAATAAAAATTAAGTAGATATATAGTGAACTAATACAATATACACACTGCACAATATAATAAATTAACATTGGTGTGTCTAAAAATAATTGTGTATGTACCGTACAGCGATTAAAAAGCACAAGATGAGAAGAATTCTGCTTGAAATTTCTATCTAGATAATTTAAATAAAATTTCATCTATGATTTAGGCAATACTTAAATTTTCTATAACCTTAAATTTGTCTATAGAAACACTGATAGCTAATCAACTTTTACTAATTTAAAATAAATCTCTTTGTAATCCTGTAAATCTTAAAACAATACTTTATAACTTTTCTTATAAATTTCATGATTGAATTATGGCTTTTGCTAAATGATCGACACCTTATCCTTTGTTTTCTTTTGATGAGAGAAATTGTACATTGTTGCACATGTATATTATTGTGGTATGATTTGAGTACAAAGCATACGTAATTCTGTGAGATATGATGAACTCAATGAGAAATAATAAACAAACCTAATTCTGATTACTTGTATTTGTGTTACTTGTTAAATCTTCTTAAAGAGATGATGAAATCAATTGAAAATTCCTGTATCAAATTTCTCAATATTGAAATTTATTTTAAAGTATCTTAAAACAACTGTAATTGTATAATTAAAATAGTTATTAAAAATAAATAATCGATGAAGAGTAGTAAAAAGTACTAAAATGTCGATAACTATGCAAATCTGTATGAATTCCGCCCTCTTAATTCTATTTGTTTTTAAATGAAGCGTTGCATATACAGTATAAACTTATTCAGAACAAACATTTAAAAGCTAAGAAAATATTGAAATTAATTTATGACTAATTTTTGATAATTTCTATGAATTCTAATTTCTGACTATGTCTACATTACCAAAAAGGCATTTGTTTGCTGAATTAATGTATTTCTTATTTTAATAATATTTTAATATTTTAACACACTTTTATAACACTTTTCTGTTTTTCGTCTATTTTGTAGTTATCTAAGGTTCATTTTAAAAATCGTACATATAGTTATACATTTATGTGTTACTGAGTAGATTGAATAAAATGGGTCATCCTTACTGAGTCGCGTAACAATAGGGACTTGCAGTTTTAGATGAATTTCGAACCGCCATAGTTACATCGAGATAACCATGTGAAAATTACAAATGTCAAATAACTCGGCGCAGAGGTGCTAGCCAAACGCCAATTCTAGGATTCGAACATAGTATTATTTGAGCGAACAAAGATTCCGAGTCAAAAGTTAAAGATCTTACTACTACTATTGAACTACCAAAGCTCTTACCAGCATTTTCCCTTGTCTTTATCATTTATAAATTTTATAAATTCGTGAATTTTTAAGCTTATTTTTTGAAAAAGTTTTATAAATAAAGTATTTCAATATTTACTAAAAATAATTAATGCGTAATTAAAATGTTATTTATATTTTTTTAATTCAGGCAGACTTTTTTTAGCTTTTTTTAATGTGAACGTGTAAGACGAGAGTTATGCTAACTCAGTTAAAAACAAGTGTAGGTTATTGTGTAATTACTCGACATTGTATAGACTCAAATTCTCTGGTTTGTGAATCGTGCCTAACATATTTTTTAATACTTTTTGTGTATTATATAACATTGACTTGATTGAAAAAGTGTATAGCATTAATATTTAAAGATGTATCACTGGAATTTTAAGAATGAATAGATGATAATAATAATCATATTTGAAAGAAAGTTTACCCCATGTTGCATTCCAGTGTGGATGGGATACTTTCCTGTCATTAATGCGCTTCTGGAAGGTGTGCATATTGGTGTGACGTAATATCTGTTCAGGATCACGCCGCTATAGGCGAGTGCATCGATGTTTGGAGTTGGAATCTGTCCAGAGCCGTGAAATCCAACATCATTCCAACCCTTAAAATAAAAAGTTCGTAATACAATAATCAAATTCGTACTTAGTGCGCATGCTTATCCATAGCAATTAGTCACTTATTAAACATGATAAGTATAAACATTAAAAACTATCTATTATCTCAATATTTGTTTAATTTTTTATGTATACAAATAATTTTTCAATGATTTATAATCAATACAATAACAGAAAGATATCTATTTAAATGAATTTATCTAATAATTAAAATATTTTTACTCGTTAATTTAGTATTAGTTTATAATCAAAAAGAATTTAGAAAATTAAAAATATTAATAATAATATAGAAAATTCATTTACTTATTTGAATTTTGAAACTAGATTTATTAAAAGCCGCTATATACTTTTACCTGGAAGAAGTTTAACATGTATTTCTAACAGAATTATTTACCCACTATTTCTAAATTTCTTATGGGTCCAAAAAAGACAATATTCAATAAAAGAGGAATAGAACTGAATTAATCAATAAATACTGAACAAATTAACTAATAATTGGTAAATATATTATTATAAAAAAATTACATTATACGACTTGAAGATACTTAATTGCTATTATGTAATTTCTTATTACCTTATTTAAAAATAAACTTAATTAAAAATTTTAATACACAAAAGAAAGCATTCATATTCATTTTATCATTTTACATTTGTTACGTGTTGATACAGAACGTATATTCGTATCTTCATACGAATATAAAGAACGAAGTAAGCAAATCGTCCGATTACAATATGACGCCGATTAGCACAAATTCGGCCGGTGAGGGCAGTAGCTTGTTGGTAGTGTTTCTGACTCGCGAGTCGGTGGCTCTGGTTCAATCCCAGGATCCGTCACTTTTTATCATTAAAAAGTTACGATAGCTTAATCGTAACAAATTATCATTCGAACAAATAATATCGCCTTTCAAAATCAATTTTAAAGTATAATTGAGCAACGTATTTTATAACCACTCTGAAAATTGATCAGTGAAATGTTAAGTAATAATATAATTCAATAAAAAATTTACTAATTCAATAAAGATCATTTATTTAATATATTCATTAATGCAGAATTCGACAGTTCTTACAAAAAATGTGATCTAAAATATAATGCATAATAAAAGTATTTGCAATTTTTTATTTATATATGCAATAAATATATATTTTATTAATAAAATAAAATTTTTATATTAATTTAAATTTAAGCCAGTTCCTGAGTATTCACTGTTTTATATTTATAAGAATGGAAAATATATTTCAATGCCATAGAATACTTTTTATACAGAGGCCATGTACTCTTTTGTTCAAGTTAAATGCTAGTTTCTAAAACAATCTTATTGATGAATCATCATATAAAAAAGGAACATGTAGTTCATATATTTAATAAAAATAGCTAAATTTCCAAACAAATTCATATATAAATGTGATGAAAGTGTTATTTCAAATTCTTATATTTTTAAATACATAAACCAAATTGTTAGAAAGATTTTACTAAGATACCTGTTATTTACTAATTTCTACTAGTAATATATGTACATTTACTAATTTTATGAAAAAGATTTTAATTTAATTTTAATTTAATCTATTTTGGGCTTTGAAAACTTTTATTTTACTATATATTTTCTAATGATAGTGTACAAGTTAACTACAATTTGAATGAATTTATTTTCCGACTCATCAAACAAATTATTATTTATATTAATTAAATTAATAGCTCCTGTAGTGCATTGCTAATGAATAAAATCAGTGATGCCAGATCGCTCGCTCTCATGCGAATAATGTTATATTATGTGAGAGTAATAAAGACAAAACACCTCTATACGACATTACTGAATAAAATAGATTTGAGTTTACTTGATTGTCAAAATCATATCGTAAGCATTCATATGAAATAATGATAATAACTAAAATTTGTTACGCCGAGTCTACGCTCCTCGATTTAACTCAATTCTATCCTCATTTTCTATAAGCTTGTACAAAGGTCATGCCAATTTCAGTACAAACGATTTCCTATTACCAAATCGTCGGCGACGATAAAAATGATGTGCGGCCTCTCTGGCGCAGCAAGAATCATGCCAACGGTCACCAGAACTAACACGTAAAATATCCACGAGAACATGTTTCTCATCTACACAAAACCACTATTATCACTTGGCAAACATAAAAATTACAAAGTTATATCGTACACAAGTAAACAAATAAGGAAGGTTCACGAGCGAAATCGCTGATCGCACATACGAGTTTGTCAACTAGCTAACGGCAACTGTTTCCTAAAGCGCGTTGGCGCGTACCAATATGAAAATCTCCAGCCGACTGGACAAAAAGAGAACCACACTTGCGTGAACCGCTACGCAGTACAGTTGCACTGGTCAGCTCGCCGTCGACACGGACACATCAAATCGGCAGACGGAAAGAGAGTGGGAGGTACGAGTCGAATAGAGAGTTGGCGTACACGCGAATAATATATGCAGTGTCCGGGGGACAGACGCTTTGGCTTTCTTTTTTCGTGTACAGATTCATCGAAATGCATTTCTTTAATAAGGTGAATAAAATACCAAGTGCGAAGGGAAATTTTCTTATATAGTTTGAACGTTGCAATGGGTTGTATAGGCTATTGTTTCAATTCATCGTTTTCGATGGACAAGAGGAGAAGAAGGTAAATTTGCTTTTCCCGTGTTATTCACAAGATTAATTAAGTAAATGCCATGATCACAAAGCTAGTGTGCGAGAAGAATCGATAGTTAATAGAGTTTCTGAGCTAGATAAAGAATGGTAACATCGTTCTTCAGAAGAATGGGGAAAGCAGGTATGCACATCAAAGGTATAATTTCTAAAGTAGAAACGAAATATATTAATTGTTGCAAAATCTTGAGTTACAGAATGATTTGCAAATAAAATATGTTTAACAATAGTTTTCGAAATACTTCTCAGAACATGATCTTGATTTTACAATAAATTAGTGAATTGTAAAAAACATTACAAGAAAGTTTTAATAAAATTATTAACGTTTATTTTTAGTTAAATAATATTGTTGGTTTCGTTCTACAACCTAATCAATAAAAATCATATAAATGATAATTACAAAATTTTAAATGAACCTTCCATTTGAAACTACGTTATATTTGAAACTTATTATCTTTTTTCCTTTTTATCAATTTTATGTTGCTTTAGGCTCACCAATCATTTTAAAGAGGACGCTTTAATCTATCTTGTTTATTTATGGAAATGAATTTTTTTCAACACATACAGAATTTACTTTCTTGCAATGTAATAACTTTTTTTTTGATAATTTTTAGTAAATTTTATAATTACTTCCTATTTGTCCAATAGGAAAGTATTGAGCTTGTATCTTTATAGCCAGAGCTATACGTCTCTCCGTTAACATCTTTAGTCTTTCATATACATAAGTATATAGATAGTATGAATAAAATTTTTTCAAATGGGCACCTTGGGGGGGGGGGGGGGGGTTAATTAATGAGTTTAAAACTCGATAAAATCATTCACATATAAAAAGTTATTTTAAAAGATCGAAAACCCCCAAACTTAATAAAATTCAAAATAAATCCCACATTCTACATTTAAGTATCACTTTAAACGACATATTTCTATAATTTCTAACTAAAAAAAATCTATCAGGGACAGCCTACATGAATTTTAATAAATTTATTATAACATAAAAATAAACTTGATACAATTACTGGCCAAATATTTAAAACTATTTTATTTATTTTAAACGCTAAAATATTTTTGTTATTTGAAAGTTATCTTTTATAGGAAAATAATGATTTTCAACATCGAATTACTTCATTTTGAACTGGTTAACCGTATATTCAAAAACTATAAAATCATCTGACAATTTACCGTTGATGTAAATTTTTTATCAGTTATTATTTTATTAAAGAACATGAAAATATATGAATAATTTAAATTGTTTAAAATACAAAATAAAAGTGGTTTTATTTTATTTCACTAACGATACGATATTCATTCTCATCGAATGAAATACTGAAGAGTCTTTATAACTTTCAACAAATAAAACAGAATTATGGGTAAATTGTATTAACAAAAGTCATTAGTGATGGTATCATGACCTAGGTAATTAGCACTCGATTTATCAGATCAAGTATAAAACAGTAAAATACGTAAAATCTATCGGCAAATGAATATGAATAACTCCAGTTATTATTAAACCGATAAAGTATTATATACATAAATTAGTCTTTTATTTGAATTCATTTATTGTCATAAATAAATGTTTATAATTGTTAATACTAGAGAAAAATAATAATTACCTTAACACTGGTATGCAGTTTTATTAAAATTTTGATGATAGACCATTCATAAGAAACGAGCTTTTGTTATGAATTGTTTTCGTATCACAAATAGATTCTGAAAGATTTATATCAACACAGATACCTCTGTCGAAAATGAATTTATTAAACTCAAGCAAATAACAATATGCATCCATTATTTCTTTTGTATTTCTGATTCGCTACTGTCTGCTCTTACTCTTTCATAAGCGTGTCTGCACAAGAAAAATGTATTATCGAACACACAATAAGCGGAGTGAGCGTGCGGCAAATGAAAATACCTAGTTGAGATGCGCGTGTGCGTAAGTATTCATTTCGTTAAATCGGACACAAAAATAGAAGATTGTGCCTCTCTGCTCATAACTTCCGCGTCTTCTCTCTGAGGTCGCGGCAACGATCGATCCCTTCCAAATCATAAATCAAGCGTGATAAACGAGTCTACCCAGCCGAGCGGACGCACAAGCCCCACATGACACATGTCCTTTTTTATATTAGCACCTCTCAATTCTTCTCACGGTACACCAGCCTGTCTCTGCCACTGAAAACGAATAGTAGACATGAAAAAGATTTTTTCACGGGTAGCCATTGTGCATGCGCTGCTGTACAATGTTCGTTATTGTTCCACCGACTGTCCGATGAACGATGAAAAATCTTTAGTGGCACGTTACTCATGGTCGAATTTGTTTCTATAAAATAATTTCCCAGTTCATTTTTTAACATCTAAATAATTCTACACGAGTATCACTGCAGTGAAATTACATTTCAATCCAATTAAAAAACATTTTTTCTTTTTTCTTTCTTCTTTATGTATTCTATACAAAAAATTCTGCACTGAATATATTACCGTTTAAGAACTTTTTTACAGATCTAAATCAAAAATAAAATCTTCATTTCCCTTTATCAACAGATTTACTTTAAGGTGAAATGAGAAACATACCTATAAATAATCCAAGTTTACCCGAACAAACACGATGATGCACATGTGCGCACAGGTCGAAATGAGGAGCTCAACGAATACCTGTCTCTGCTAATAACGTCGCTGGTCTTTGTGTTTCTATTTGTAGACAATAGTAGTATAGCAGAAACACATCGTGCTTTTCGCAAAGATACACGCACATTTACACGAAATGCTCGTCGTATATTCGCTATTCGTATAGCGTTAATATAAAACGAATATCCAGAAATATATTGAAGTCATACGTAAAAGCATAAAGATAACATTTTTAAGTTTATTTATTCTTAATAATTACTGACTTAAATAAACTTCCTTGAGATTATACAAATTGCTTCACCATTGAATTGCATTTTATCTAGCCTACATCAAACTCACAATCGCCTCGATAAAGTGTTTCCAAATTCAATTCAAAGTTTGAAAAAATACTCTTCACTTTTTTTTTAGAAAAAATTTTTTTAATTATATTATTACAAACAGCATAGACATATCACTACTACTATTCTAATATAATAAAATATAAAACTAAAGCGATGTTTAAACATTAAAATTTTAAAATAATTTAAACTTTGGTCTTTCAACACGATATTTGTTCACTTCAAATTATTTCTTTTGTACTTACATCGCAGAAAATGAGTCGGTTTAATTGGCAGTTTAATTAATAAACTGTAATGTAAAGCAATAAGCAGCTGAGAACTTGATAAATTATTATTAACTTTTATGTGAGCAATGGTATTTAATATACTTACTAAGTATATTTGACGGAAAAAGCATGCTAATTAGGAAACGAAAAGCTGTATATATTTCTCCTAAAATAATCATAATATAGTTCATATTTCAGTTTTTCTTGTTTTGTTTCATTTGTAAAAGGTCTAGATAGATACCTTTTGATTGACGGAAAAACCAATCGTTTTTTTAAAATTTTTCAAATTACATATTTCAATGTGTTCTAATTTATCTTAAAGTATTATTATACTTCAAAAATTGAAAAGTTGATTTCCCACGATTCTCTAAAAGTGTTTTCTGGTTCTGACCATCTTAGTGTTTTTAAAAAATAGCTGTCTTCATTTCGAATTCTTCAGTTGGCCTTGAGTGACCTTAAAATTCAAGGTTAAGATCAAGTTTAGGGTCACAATCGTAAAATTATCGTTCGAAATTCTGCCACTTTTGAACAAATCACTTTTATATCCGACTAACTAATATATTGATAAAATCATAAACATCGACGATCCAAATGAATTTCTGGTATATTGCGAACCCAATGGCCGCGAGCGTCCAAATCACACTGGCATCCAAATAATGGGTATTCTGTCGTCCTTAGGCCTCCCTTAGTATAGTTGATTCATTTAATATTCTTTTAACAATAAATTGAAGAGAAAAATATATACTAATACATACCAATAATATTGTATACTTTCGCCAACTATGCGCCGTACACTTGCACATATGGGCAAACACAGAAAAAATGAATGGCCGTTTTGATAATTATATACGGCTTAATTTATATGCCTTGTTTATAAAATAATTAGTGTAAATATTTTAAAATTCATTTGTTGTTGTTCTCCCGAATTTGATCTCGCGAATACAGTCCAATTCGCAATAATACATTATTAATATTTCCGTGGCGCCTCGATCCTACTAGATCAAAACTTTCCTAACATTCCATTGCGGTTTCACGAATGCGTTTTCATTTATAATTCTGTGTGTTATCTCGGAATCCCCTTTGTCTTCAACTCAACAAAAATATTCGCACTCTAAATACGCTGATTGACTTTTATTCATAAAGCTACCGCTACATAATAATCCACAAAATTAATCTTTGAGTTTTAAACGTATGTAAAATTAATTTTAATAATTTTAAAAAAAGATTGCTTTAAATTAAAAAAATTAGCGATCATTGTTATTTATATATTATTCGATGAATTCATCCTACTTTAGAGCATCTTCACAAAATCCTATATTCCTAAAAATATTGTCAATGATTCAATTTTATGCCTATATAAGTGTACCCTACTAAATATGCTACTTATAAAACTTATTTCGTATAAATAGTTTGGTCAGTCATCAATCAATTAGGTCGTATTTCTTATAATTAATTTGTGAAATTACTACTTAATTAGTCACACTATTTATACAGAACTTGAGTAGGATATTTAAGTAAAATTTATTAAAACATTATTGATTTTTTATTACATATATGAATAATTGTATCTACTTGTTACCGAGAATATTCTTGCCTATACACACAAGTCAGGAGAGTTAATAAACCGAGATAAAGCGCAAATCAGTCCAATTCACTTCTGTTATGTGCTATGAAAAAAAACAAATATTTTCATAATTGACAACGAACCTGTAAATATAAAAATCTAAGAAATAGAATAATTTATTCTTTTATACATAAAAAAGATGTCTATACATTCATAGAAAAGTCGTTCAAAACTAAGTGTATACTTACTAATTATTTCACGTTTAGTTATATAATAATGTTAAAATGATTAAATTTTTTTCTTTATTTCACTGAAACATAAATTTAGTCAAATTTATTTTAAAAAATTTAACAAAAATATTTTTCAATTACCGTCTAAATAATTTACAGTCATTAATAAAAGATTGCCTAAATAGATTCGCTACAAAATGATCCTGTTCTACATAACAAAGTTAACATTAAAAGATCTCAGTATAGAATTCTCAATGAGGTAAATTAGGCTGACAAAAAAAACTGCGAATGACCCAGTCAAACCGCATGTAATTGCATCAAGAACAATGTACATAGCATTTCCCTGAATGCGCTACTTGACTCTGTTAATTTTAATTAGATTTACGTTTCGCGCTTTAACACATGGACTATCTAAAATCAATTTTTTGCTGTTTCATAGGTCATGAAAACGTGGATTCAAAATCATTTTTTCGGACAAATATATTTTTAATTTTATGATACAACATGGTTTTTCGGTATAATATTGGATAATTTAATTTTTACAACATTTCTAAAGGAAATAATTGTTACCACACAACGATAAATAGAAACTTTACACCATGAAAATTATTTTCTGTTAGTATACATTACATTATCTACATAATCATATTTAAAGAATAATAAGTTTATTTAACGTTGTTTATTAATGTTTTCTATTTAAAAAATTTAAATTAATTATAGTCACTTAATAAATTTTTTATGTTTAAATAATAATTTTGTTCATGAAAATTAATACAAGTAAATAAATAATACCGCCTCTCACTATTTGACTACACATCGTATACAATACACAACGTGATAAGACAAGGCGGATCCGGTTGCTTCTATCTTTATCAGGATAACAAATCAAAATATTGTTCGAATGTATTTCTAATATGCACGTACAGGTAATTAATTCTCTGTTTAAAATTTTAAGTCATCAATAGGAAAAAGAGATGAAAATAGAATTATTAATACAACAAAAAATCTTGAAAAATCTTTCCACAGAAACTTTATTCTTAATTGCAGAATGTATGAATGTATAGCAGTTAATGAAGTCCTTGATATCATCTTGAACAAAAATTGAAGTGATTACATGCTAGTAGATTCATTGATTCAGCGTTCCTACTCAGATTATTTGCTTTAAAATAGATGTAAAAGTGACTCTTTATACAAAATTCTGTCCATTGAATAAAAATACTTGGATTTTATAAAGAAGTCAAAAAAATCACAATTCAAAACAATAAATTAACTTAGTTAATGGTAACTAACCGAAGTTAAGAAAGTTCGGAACAGCATGCATTTACGTTGAAATGACAGATTAGTATTAACGAAAATTACTGTTAAAATTAGGCAAGAGCAGGAGTCGTCTATGACGCTTAAATTGCGAGAAATGAATTGGTATGATCAGAGTTTTGATCGAAATTTTTGTTGTGTGGCTAAAGAAAACTTTCTCGCTACAAAGATTATTTACACGTTTAAACTAGACTATGGGATTCAACCGCATGCACGAGAAACACGGTTTGTCACTCGCCTGCTACTTATGTATTAGTACAGAAGTTTCTAAAATCAATGTGACTACAACCTGAATCTCACATAGATGAATGATATAAGCGTTATTGTATAAAATAAAGTTAGAAAATTCAATTTAATTTAATTCCTATAGGAATACACGTTTTAAAGGTTCACAATTTACAAATGAAAATTTTATAGGATTACGAATACCTAGACACATTTTAGTAACACAAATAAATACATAAGATTTAAAAAAAATGTTTTAATTTTCCGTTGCTTTGTTTTTTAAAACATAACATAGAATTTTGTTAAGAATATGAAAGTGGTATATAGGTGACATTAATATAATACAAGATATAAGATAATAAATATATGCCGTCATGAACGACCTATTTTATTTAATAAAGACTTAAAGTGTACATTGACCTAATTTTTCTTTGTAGTTCAGATGTAACAATTATTTATGAACATTAATAAATCGATACCATTTGAATATTTTAATGACTATGTAAATTAATTAATAAATTTAGAAAAGATTTTATTATTTTAACGTATGTTATTAAGTGTCCAAAGTGAATATTAATATATTTTATAGTTAACAAATTGCGAAAGAAATTTGTCTTAAATCTCTCAAGAATATGTTAGAGGAATATATTTTACTGTATATGAAAGAAATTTACAAATTCTTGAACAAGTTTTATACCGTGAATATGAAAGTTCGCGATGACTACACAAGTTGGAAACTTGAACCTCAAACAGCTGTATAGAAATGTCTTCGCCTAGTTTAAATACATTTACTAGAAAAGTTCTTTATATTATCAATTAACTTGAAAGCATTGCCAAAAACTATTTTACAACTTTTTTAAAATTATTTTGTTAAATCCTATACTACACCAAATAGAACGTGACTTAATTGCAAATATACATGATTGTATTTATGTTCATATTATATTTTACACTTACATTTGCATTCAATGGATGGATGTATTTTATCTCTTTTTGTATATTATCTCTTCTATTGAAGTTCGTGTATATGAAACATATTTCATATTACTGAATATTTTCAAAGCAATGATACAAGAAAATTCAAAAGCGTTCATTTTCTAATGAAATATTGAATAAACTGATAATAGATAATGATAATAATAATAATAATAAAAAAAAATTAATAAAAATTTAAAATGATTGAAAAGATTCTACAAACTTAAAGTATATATGGGATATTTCAGGTGAAATGAGCAGCTGAAAATTTTAAAATTGCTTAGTTTTTTATGAAAACCTATTATAGTGATTTATTCTTTATTATTACAACATCATGACCTTAACTATTCTACTTATACATAATTTTATGCTTTTTACACTTTTTATTAGTTAAATTGATACTTT
>JAWWEQ010035821.1:0-20311 GCA_035583055.1 Torymus tubicola
AGAATAAACAAAACTGAATACATTTTCCAAAACAGTCATATAGTTGTTTTTAGGAGTAGTTTGCATTACTTGACGATTGATAATTGATTTTCCAACTTTCGCTTGTTTGATTTGCACTAATCAATTTAATGTATATAATTACATTTTATATATATAGATTATACAGAAAAAACATCTATTCTTGCCTTATTTTATACTTTCGGAGAAAGTTTTATATTAACAATATTATTATTTTTAATACTTTATAAAAATTTGTTTAGTGAGATATACTTTTCTTGCGTATCAAGAGTAAACACCGGTGGGGGTGCACAAGTAAACAAACAACGTGTGCACCGCCGTCCTATGTGGCAGATGAGAGTGAGTGAGAGAGATAGGTAGATACATGAAAGTTTATTTGCATTCACGGCCAAATTAAAATACATAAAAAATGTAAACAAGTAAAATATGAATTAATATTCGAATACAATCTAAAATATAAAAATAGGTATCAAGCACTCATAAAACAGAGAAATAAAAACAATGTAAAAAGCACGTAGTCCAGATAAATAAAAATATAAAACTTAGAGTAAAATTTAAAACAATGTAAAAATAAGCAGTCAAGAAATAAAAATATAAAACATAGAATAAAATTAAAACAATGTATAAAACACGCAGTCAAAAACAAGGAAAATTATAAAACGAAAAAAAAACATATTAAAAATATTGTAGACTCAGGATTTCTATACAAATACTGAAAAAAATCTTAAAAACTAATAAAAACAGAAATAATCACAGTCAGTGGTTAGTCATTATCACAGTGATATCATGGTCATCAATTTATCGATTTTTATATCTAGTTAAACGTATAGCTAATCTATATAAATCGCTGTCACTTGCCTGTACTCGCACATCTGACGGCCGTGATCAAATTCATGCTCTGTGGCGTTGTACTCAAGTCTACCGTTCACCTTCTACGGCTGTCAATGCCCGGCTGTAACGCGTGTCTACCGAACCCCGCGCGCTGCGCTATGGGATGCTACGCCGCCCGGCAGTGAAAGAAGTCAGACTCGTGGGCTGTGAGGGCAACACTGTTGACATGCGTGACCAGTTTTCTCTGTGCAGGGGAGTCGTTTCATCTAAGTATACCATCGTGCAGTAGTCCAAGTGAGGTTGTAGAAGGGTTGGGTTTCAACTAATCTTTTGCGGAGTGTCTCGGTAATACACGGTCGAATAACTCAAGTGGCGCACGTCCATGTCTGCAATGCTTCGATATGACATTATGTCATTCGTACAATTCTCAATGGATTTGGATGAAATTTGGTTTCCTTTTGTTTTTAGCTATGCTCTTTCTAAAAATCACCAAGTTTTTTTTTCGAAAACTTAACAGAAAAAAATATGGCCGATTTTATTAGAAAAAATCGAAATTTTTTTCAATTTTTGTTGAAATTTCGCTCTGCCGAAAAGAAATGGACCATAAAATGTACTCCCCAAATAATATTTTTCGCGACATGGGACAATTTCCTTTCAAACGCATTCAATTTGATTCAAAAATGTTGATTAGAAAAAAAAATATGGCGGTTTTTGTATCGTAGTGTAATTTAGAACTTTATGACTTTTTTACTCGAAAAATATCGACTTTTGAAAAAAATGTTATAGAATAGAAAGTGCTTAGAATTGGACAAGGAATACGTGTAAATTTTTTCGAAAAGATTTGGAAAATTTTGGAAAATTTAAATTTCCGAAAAATAAAAAAATAATTAGATTTCTTTCTGAAAATGTTTTTTTGACAATTCTAAGTGATTTTATGGTTGGTACGTATTTGAATTCAACTGAAAATGTAATGTAAATACAGTTTTTGTAAAGTTTTGCGAATTTACTTGTCCCATGTCGCGAAAAAAATTATTTGGGGAGTATATTTTATGGTCAATTTCTTTTCGGCAGAGCGAAATTTGAACAAAAATTGAATAAAATTTCGATTTTTTCCGATAAAATTGGCCATATTTTTTTTCTGTCAAGTTTTCGAAAAAAACTTGGTGATTTTTAGAAAGAGCATATCCAAAAACAAAAGGAAACCAAATGTCATACAAATCCATTGAGAATTGTACGAATGGCATAATGTGATATCGAAGCATTGCAGCCATGGACGTTTGCCACTTAATGGGATAAACCGCAGGCTGTAGAGAGCCTTATTTACTTTTTTCGTAACCGGGTCAATAAGCGGTTTCCATGTTAGTTTGCTATCCAGGGTAACACCGAGACTCACAACGACGCTACGAAACGGGACGAGAACCCCATTCTCCATCTCAATGCCTGACAAACCCAATGAATTGATATCATTGACATCTTTTTTAATCCAAATACAATAGCCTTTGTTTTGTCAGCATTGAGACGCAAGCCCGAGTTCCCCGCTCATTTGGACACCATTTTCTCCAAGATTTTATCCTTGGTGGTGTGAAGATAAATTTGGAGCTCATCTGCATAAAAAATATGTTTGATTGTATGTCCGTCAAGTATGTCCCGTAAGTTATTTACGTATAGGCAGAATAGTAGGAGGCCCAGAACGGAACCCTGTGAGATACCCAAATTGGTTTTAAGCCAGTCAGAATTACCATTCTTGCTAGTAATGGCCATCTGAGAACGACCTTGTTGGTATGTGTTTGAGAATGCCGTAAATTGTATATGAGTGACATGCTGTGGGTGTTAGAAATAAATGTGAACAACATTGAGTAAAAATTAAATTATAATATATTAAAACTGTCTATAAAATCTTAATTACTATTACATAATTATGTGTAAATGTTACAATAAATATTGAGTGTATGACTGCTACAATATTGGATGTGGGTGTCAGTGTTACAAAATTATGTTTGTGTAAATGAGCATATGAGTGTTACAAATTGAGAGTGTGAGATTTTCTGTGTGAGTGTAGATGAGTTTGCAGAGACGATGCGAATCCCTGATGAGAGGGCTAACAATGCAATAAGCAACACCATCAAATATTACTGATTTGATGGTGATTGAGTTTTCAATGTTGCCACGATTAGATATTATTGATCTAATCGTGACTAGATAATTCCCGCTGTATAGCCTGGTTATGCTTGCCTTATAGCAGCGCACTTGTGTATAAAATGGCCGCTTAGGTGTGAGTTGCTACCTTCTTGAACGTAGCGATGATATTAATAGGCTACGCTGATGAGTTGGTTCAATGAGTGCGAGGTTGCGAAGCTGCCGATGAGAGAAGCCAGATGAAAAACTGAAATAGTTGAGAAGGCTGGTTGAGCAAAGTCAGTTGAGAACCGCCAGCGATGAAATGCGGGGCGAGCAGCACTGCTACACAAGGAGATGCCGTGGGAGATGATGCCAGCCGATGTCCGTGTTGAGAGTGAGAGAGCTGTTGCCGTATGATAGTAGCCGCGTGAGCAGCCCAAGCAGCCTCATGGCAAACACGCTGTATACTATGCCGAGAATGTGCGCACTGAGTTTTCCACGTGGTTTTCCACTCAAGAGACTTGAGTTAGAGAGTGTGCTGAGAGGGAAGTCCAAGCGGCTACATGGCGAGCACGCTGTACTTACTGAAAATAACTGCGTATACCGAAAAGTGAAGTACAAGAGGACGCATGGCGACCACACTGTACAGACTAAGAGTGAGAGAGAGAGAGAGCACATCCGTCTTCTTCGTTTTGAACTTGTCATCAAGGCGTAAGTCAAATCAGTGTTTCTCTCATTTACATGTATAAAAGTGACAGCATGAGTTTTTGAAATACTTGGCTAATCAGTGTAGCGAGTCAGCTGTTCCGCAGAGTAGCTGATGAGTGCTGCCGTCACGCGTCCACCTACTGAGTTGTCCTTTAATTGCGCAACCGCGGGAAATTCAAATATTGATAATTCTCAAACAGTATAACTTGACTTATAGGAGAGCCGACTGGGAGAATCCCTGCTGACGGAGCTTTCGTAATAGCTTGGATGATGACACGGTATGAAAGGCCTGAGTAAAGTCAAATAATAACACAGGCCCACGAAAAAGTATGGTGCGCCGGAGACCAGACCACCTTTACTATATGTATTTTGGTCCGCTGAATCCGAATCTGAGGTCCGTTTGACCCGGTCAGGTCAGGATCAAGGTCAGGCCATGGTCGAATCGATAAAATCCATTGCAAACACAGTAAACCATCATATTTACATGTTTTTGGGCCCGCTAAATCCGAATCTCGTGTAGAAATCATCAGATTGGCTATATTTTTTTTAAAATTGGGCAGTAATGCAGCAATTTAAGGTATTTCGTAAACTATATAATTTCCTTAAAACAATCCTAAGTTCGCAAGCCCAAACTCGCGAATCCCAATTTCATACCGTTTTTATATGATTTATGTTTTAGACTTCAGCATGCATTTTTATATTTATAACTTCCTTAGTTTTAGCGTCATTTTGAATTCAAAGGATCGCCTTAGTGGATTTCTTTTACGTTTCTTTCCTTTTTGAACAAACTCTCTTTTCAGACACCAGCAAAAATCGGTCATCATGTTTAGGCCCCATCTCCCTTGGTATGAAATTGTGATTCACGAGTTTGGGGCTGGGAACTAAGGATTATTTTAAGGAAATCATTCGTTTACTATACGAAATACCTGAATTATTCAGCATTTCTGCTCAATTCTGAAAAAATTTAGCCAATCTGATGATCTCTACACGAGATTCGGATTCAGCGAGCAAAAAATCATATAGCTTATGTCCTCTGATCAGCGACACATGAGAGCTTTATATTTTTAAAACTCATATAATCTAGTAGACGAAATACCTGAATTTTTCAGCATTTTTGCTGATTTCCAAAAAAAGTTGAGCCAATCGGATGACTCCGACACGAGATGCAGATTCGACGGGCCCAAAAACATGTAAATATTCTGTTTTACTTTCTTTGCAATGGATTTTCTCGACTCGACCTTGGCCTGATTTTGAGCCTGACCTGACCGGGATCAACGGATTTCAGATTCAGATTAAACGGACCAAAATACATATAGTAAAGGTGGTCTGGTCTCCAGCGCACCATACATTTTTTTGTGGGCCTAGGTTATTATTTAACTTTATTATTTAACTTTATTATTTATTATTTAACTTTACTCAGGCCTTTGATACCGTGTCATCATCCAAGCTATTATGAAAGCTCCGTCAGCTGGGATTCTCCCAGTCTGCTCTCCTGTAGGTCAATTCATACCTGGAAGGTCGTTCTCAGACGGTCATTACTAGCAAAAATGGTAAGAGAGAGAAAGAGAGAGAAAGAGAAAGAGAGCACTAGTTTTAATATTTTTTGTCTCTAGGTGTTGAAACACATCATGTATGACATGTAGGTATTAGAGCCGTTCACGTAGTGTAGCTTGTGCGCTCCGCAGTTTGTTGCCTCTAGATGTTAAAACACATCATGAACGTGGTCTTAGTGTCGAACACCTAGATCACGTACTCGATGAGTAAGGAGATCTAAACTCAAATACCTGCGATTCGGACCAAATAGAATTCATCGGCAGCTTTCCTTTTTCCACAACTATTGAATAATTTTGTAGGATATGAATGAAATAAGAAGTAATTTTGGGCCCATTTAAGAAATTTTTCAATTTTAATTGTACTTGTATTTTTGTTCATTATATTATTAAAAACTTTCGAAATGCTTTTTTTTACTTTTACCCTTAGAAAGTTGTGAAATCTCACTTAAAATAATTTTACAAAAGTATACAAAATTCACTAAATAATTTTTTAAATAAAAATTAAAAATAATATTGTTCATATAAAACTTTTTATGAAAGTATAAAATAAGGCAAGTATAGACGTTTTCTTCTGTATAATCTATTCACACTTCCTCCCATTCTTTTTCTTTGTATGGCGCCAGCTGGCTTTCCCGTCCTCTCTCTTCTCTTTCCTAACGTGATCTATTCAATAACATCTCTCTTCAAATAATTTTTTTCATGAATATACAAAAAATAGTATGTTATTAAAAATATTATAAAAACTTACGATATGCTTTTACGTACTTTACCCTTAAAAAGTTGTAAATTTCCAGTGTGTTTCTGTGTAGCAGTTTTGAAACCTACTTAAATAATTAACGCTATAACTAATATCTGGTCGAGTACCAGAACTTATATATAACAAAGCACTCCGTGATTTGGTCATGAGCAATCTTTTCAAGGACTTTGGAGAGAAAACAGAGTAGCGCTATGGGATGAAAGTTCGAGACAGTTGATAAATTTATCTGTGCCTGCAAGAGAGAGAGAGAGAGAGAGAGAGACAACTTATTGGTAGTGTACAAAGAGGAATGAGTGATGGCGCTCGCGAACAATGACTGAGTCTCGGTCACTCCATTGTGGGCTGCAGCCGCGTCTAGTTACATCTTATATTTCTTACACATATATATTTTCTCTTTCTTTTAATATTTTAATAAATGTTAACGTTTAGTATTAACAGTAGAAATTTATCATTTAGTGACCCGAGACATATCCACCTCCTTGCGTTACCTTTATTAAAATATAGACATTTGCTTGAATAATAGTCAGTAAATTACCCCACAGTTCTTTGTTAATGATTTTTCAACATAACCATGCTACCCAGGTCCCTCTGCATAGTATGCCATTCTAATCGATTATACATATTTATGATTATATTTGGCCAGACTTTTCAGGATGTATAGTTCATTCTCCAAGAGTTCATTATGCTTGCCTAAAGAAATAATGCATCTCTCTGAGTAAAAGTATTAACCTTAGAGTTAATGTATAATATTGAGTAAATAAAATACACTCATTGCAAATAGTATGCAATTTTTACGCTCTTCTCTATCCCGGCCTTTTCCAATTTTTGTACTACGAATTTCCTGTTATTCTATTAATGACCCTTTTTAATTTCTGTACTATGAATTTCCAATTATTCTATTTATAGCCAAAATAACTTTAAAACGAATACAAGAATCGTAAAGGCGCACGTAGCGCGCTAATGATTCTGGTGTAATAAAATTATATGTGTGCGAGTAATTGTGCGTGCATGTGTGTGCCTATGCGTGTCAGAGGATGCATGCGTGCGTTTGTACGAGTGGATATGTGTGGGTAAATGTATATGTCTATTTGAAAAATCAGTTGAAGTAATATTCTTGAGTATTTTTTATTTTTTAAATCTTGGAGTTCGTAGACCAATATTGTTGATATATTGACCAGTAGTCAGGTCGGGGACTGCACATAAGAAACTCACTGAATTTATTTCCAAATTTTGGTTTTAATAACAGTCGATGTCAAGTGAACTTTTTTATAGTTAAAAGGTTAAGAAAACGTTTTAATACATACAGAGTAAAGTGATAATTCCTCCTAGGTTATTTCTTTAATCTATACTAGCGCAGTATCTTTTATTTTGCGTGATTCTCTCGTGTTAATGTGATATACGAAAAGCATCTCCCTTTTAATCTTTACTCGTGTTTTGTTTGTGCAAAATATTTTATGTAGACCTACCAAATAAAATATAAAAAATATAACAACTTCTATCTTTAGCTTTACTTGTAAAATGAGACGTCAGTTTCGAATGTTTAATCATTAGTATGATAAAAGTAATAATAAAAGATTTACTTAATTAATATTTTAAGGTTTTACAGAACTGTTAAGATTTATCTAGCACAAAAAATTACATAACACTTCTTCTATGTTTACATACTATAAACGGTAGACTCAGACTGCACTTTTTACAATTTATACATTACTAACATATTCATTTTTCTTTAAATTTCTTTGATACAGATATTTTTAATATAGGAGTGGTCAATAAGTTTTATCAACGGCGGTTACAATATCTTATGATAGGATTAACAAATTGTATACTTTTTCATCAACTATAAGAATTTTGTCCAAACGAAGCACTTTAAATGATCTGAATGAGCAACAGAAAGATGTCATTTTTAAAGTATCATTATATACTCATGCTGTCTAGCACACACATGTAGACGAGAAGTATCACAGTCTGTTTCTGAATGCTAGCTATATGTTATACCTATCGATGACGAGATATTAGGTGAATGACCTAAAACAGAAAAAAATTTCGTAATTTCAGTAGAGCTATTAATAGTGTTTATATATGTAATGAGAAGTTAAAATTATAACAAAGTAATATACACATTTTGTGATAATTATAAATAATTAAATTAATTGCACTAATAGAAGTAAAGTACCTTGTAGTTAAACAAAAACTTTTTCGAGTAATACTAGATTTGCATAATCTTGATGAATTATATCAGGCGTTTCATGTCAACTGCCCCAGTGTGACGCGCGAAAGTAAAAAAAAATTATTAAAAATATACTTTTGAGATATAAGAAGTTTTATAATTTTTAAAGATGCAAACCAAAATTTTGGAGAAACTACCTACGTCATTGGAAAGCTGAGGAAAAACTACGTCCGCTAGGCTTATAAAAAATTATTTAGAATCCTTATTAGCATCGTAAACATGAGTTAGGAAGAACACGATTTGATGCTCGCGCGACGCGCTGGAACAGTTGACATGAAATGCCTCACCACGCACGCACGCACGCACGCACTAGTTGCTCAATACCCCCCCCCCCCCACATTGGGACGACAAGCTTTTCTAATCTAATTAATGAGAATGTTTGAAAAATTTTGCTGATGAATCCTAATCGTAAAAGACAGGCGCGTTTTTCAAGGTATCTCCTTTTGTTATAATATTACGTAAAATATTAATGTACATTTATATATGGAACGCTCACCGGTGAGCATTACAAGTAGAGTAAAATATGCCAATGCAATTAACAGCATCGGCTGCTGAAAGTTGCTCTCTGGCTATCTCGAGAGCAGATATGCCTGTTCGGAGGGAAAAGTGCTTGGTCGAAAAGGGCTCAAGCAGCCCATCAATCATCCCTCTGCCAAAAAACCTTACTTGAATAAAGCTAACCAAGATACAACTCGTAATGGGAGCACTGCGAGTTGTCAGTGCTACACTCTTGCCCACTGTAGCTGCACATGAAGAGGTGATTCGAGTCCCTGTTGAAGAGTCCTGGAGAGGACAGCATTGTAGTATTAGTGCTGTTGAATATACTTAATAAATGGAAAGTACTGCGAAGGCATGCATTCATCAAGAATGAACTCATTATTGGTGTAACGAGGCTTGACAACAGACAACATATGTCCACGAGAGGCTCGACACCACTGGTGCCTCAGCTTTGCTGCTTCCTACACCTGGAAATAATGAAGATAATGTGATAGCTGAATGAGATACCAACCCAAGGAACCAAACTTACCTTGCTCTGCTGCTCAAGACCAGATGACACTCCCGCCTGAAGAAGATATAATTCATGCATGAGAGATTGGCTACTTGTAGACAGCTACGCTTGCACCTGTTGCTTCGCTACTGTACAGCCTCTCCCACCTCCAATTGAGTCCTGCAACATCAATGAAAAGAGACATTACAATCAACACATGAGAAAAGTAATATGAGGCCACTGATCTCACCTAGATAGAAGTGGAGAGTACATAGGAGTCTAACCTAATCTCTCCGGATATTCAGCCACGTCGCATTCCGTCGTTGTAGTTTGCCGTCGTCGGAAGGCCCGTCATCTCCAGGATGTTACACACGTCTTCAGCCACTGCACTAGTACTTCTCGCACAATTACTGCACAAGCTGAGGACGGCGCTGGCGCGCAGGTAAACAACAGCGTACGCGCTGCCGCCTCATGCGTACAATGTGAGTGAGTGAGAAAGCGAACTCAGTGCATGAAAAAGGACGACTGGGGCCGCTCGCGAGCAGAGACCGAGAGGTTGCGATCGGCCGTCGCGAGGCGCTCGGCCACTCCGTTGTGGACCGCTATCGCGATCATTAACAGTGATACGGAAAATTAGATTTGCCAGAGTGTGTAAAATTGCGAATTGTGATTTTGAGAACGTGGGTTCGAGCGTTGAGAGCCGTCAACCTCGCTTAGCATCAGTGAGTTGTGCAGCTTTCGAGCTGACGAGGAAAACCACCACCAGCGAGCGTCAAGTTTCTCTTTCGCGCTCGCGCACCTAACTCTAGTCGTCACCTAGAGTTAAGAGTATTGTCAAAACGTGCTTTTTATTATTGTATCTTGTCAAAACGTGCGCTTATACAGCCGAAACATAATTGTATCTTTTACCGAAACGTGTACCCCTATCTAAACCTAGTTTGTTGTGCATGCGCTCGCGATCTCGCGTCTGAATTTGTGTCCCGTACCCTGTTCTACCGCGAAAAGTGTTATCGCGTATTCTTAGTTTGTGTTAGCCTTAGTAGATTGCTGGGAACGACCCAGCTGACGCTCAACCTATCTTTTTGTAATATTAAACAATAATAATATAATTACGATAATAACATCATTTATACATATTTAACTATTTTTCGCGTATTATAATAAATGTTAAGGTATATTGTTCATTGCAGACTTTTTCGTTGACGCCCCAAGCCATAACCACCTCCTTGTACTACCCTTGTCGCAACATATATATTTTACGTTGTTCTGTCGAAACGTATAGTTAGATATTTATAACACTTGTATCTTTTTATAGCCTTTTCAGAATAACCCTGCTACCCAAGTTTGCCTGGCTAGTAGCCCGTTATAATATATATATATATAAGCTATTTCACGTGAGTTAAGCAGCTCAAAATTTTAAAATTGCTTAAAATTTGTAGACACTTAGTTTTTTATGAAAAAAGCATGATCTAAAATTTTAGAGCAATATTTCAATAATTACAAAAGTTATTGTACATCAAAAATTGATATTTTTTACAATTTCTGGTGAAAACTCAACTTTTGCCATTTTTTAAATCAAAATCCTGAAACTTTTTGTATAGTACATTGATTGGAAAAAAGTTTGCATTTAATTCTAGAATGTAATCATATATTTTTTATGACCCTTTTAAAAAGTCTCTGATTAGCGGCTTTTCAGTGTACTTGTATAAAAAAAAAGAAAAGAGTTCGACAGAATATTTTTTGTTCGACAAATTTTTTTCTGATTCTGTATTGTATATCCTTTAACATAAGCCCTCGACCAAGATTGGAAACATCTTCAGAAAAGAGCTATGAATTTTTAAAATATGTAAAAATAGTGAGAAAACCCTGTTTTTGACATGACTAGCAGAGTCAAATTTACTTATTACTGATTTTCATGTGTTTATTCCACAGAATTTTGTTTTTATGCTGCTTCTTCAATAGAGAATGATTATATTTTACACCACAGCTGTAAAATATAATCATAAAAACTATTCATTGAATTAATAATATCAATCTATTGCAGGTAGTACGTACAACACATTGCAAGAACTTGTTTCTCGACAAATTCATTCTCTATACTACTTATAAACGTATAATTGTATTTTAGACATTATCTAAAGTATCAATTTAACTAATAAAGAGTGTAAAAAGTATAAAATTATGTATAAGTACAATAGTTAAGGTCCTGATGTTATAATAATAAAGAATAAATCACTATAATAGGTTTGTTCAGTCCCGAAATTTAGGAAAGGAAAAATGATGATGGTCTATAATAAAATTTGTAATTTTTTATATATATTATTTTATTTTATTTGCCGTGTTACAATATATCCTACAGATGCGCTGCGACTTCTTTTACAGATGTAGTTGGTTAGAGTATAATTCTTCTTATTTTTCTGGTTGAAAATTTCTTGCACTTTTATTATATTTCCTTCATTACCCTCTTTTTTCGACAGGGACCGACGGAGTTCTCGGTTTAATTATCCTGAGTGACTAACGCGGGGGGGGGGGGCGCCTTTCGCCTCATTTATTACAATAATTATTTAGGTTAAAGATGATCGACATCATCTTTTAAATGATCGTATTTGAATTGCGTTAAATAAAAGTGCTTAGAAAGTATAATCGTTACGTATGTATAAAATGAATTTAAAGAAGAAGTATATCATGTTGCGCGATGATTCACTTCGTCGCGGTGTCGCGTGGACGAAATGCTGTGCCGTATGAATTCGCACTCGCATCATTTTCCTTTCAAAAAATTACTGATGAGAGCATTTAAAGAATACGTCACAAACAGGTTTATTCTTTTTTATTATTATAACAGCTTGACCTTAACTATAACTATAATAGGTTTATTAATTAATAAATATGACTGCATTCTAGAAGTAAAATGCAAACTTTTTTCCAATCAATGTGCTATACAAAAAGTATTAGGATTTTGAGTAAAAAATGGAAAAAGTTGAGTTTTCATAAAATATTGTAAAAAATAACAATTTTTGATGTGCAATAACTGCTGTAATTATTTAAATATTGCTCTAAAAATTTAGAAACATGTTTTTTTCATAAAAAAACTAAATGTCTACAAATTTTGAGCAATTTTAAAATTTTGAGCTGTTCAGTTCACTTGAAATAGTCCACATATATATCTTGTTACGTATTCATCTACCATCATTGAACATAAGAACAAAAGCGTTGCTAAGCGACTAGTTTGTTGTTCTCGATTCGAGTTGGTTCATTCGAGATATTGTTGTTGATAACACGTTTTTGGTGTGTGCATTTTTGACCTTGAATAAACGTACGCTATTCTTATATAATAATAATTGTTATTATTTATTGTATGTATGTACGAGTGTAACATTTTGGGAGTTCGTCCAAAGTTTTTGAAGACGACAAGGAGGGATTCGATAAATCATCAAAAACAACGCGTACACCGCCAACGAAGACCAGAGCACAGGCTGCTGCGGAGGTCGCTGCCGCTGCTACTGTCGAAAGTGATACTGCCGAAACTGTTGCGGTTAAAATCACCGATACCGATCCCATCACTGATATTGAAAATTTACGTAAACATTAAACAGGTACACTTAACCCTACAATTTCTGATCCGATTCTCGTCAATTTAACTTCACCTGCTGACTCGCACTCGACGACTGATGCACGCTCAGTAACTGATGCGCGCGTGGTGGTGGCCAATGAGTCATCGAGAGTATGGCTGGCAAATGCAGGATAGTGGTAGCGCCAGTCTCTCGCTGTATAGCCCGTTCGATGTCGGGATTGTCGACGTACTTCCTTATCTTCACGGTTCTCGCTCTTTTGAGATCCGACTGCTCGCCGACAATCTGGGCATCTATCACCAGCCCGAGTGTGCCCATCGTTGCCACTATATCCGGTTTCCGTAGTCCCGCTTGCGTCCGGTAGTGAGGCTCCTCCTGTACTTGGAATCCCTGACGTCTGAGGTTCCGACCAAAGTAGGAGAGCACGGTGTCGTGTCTGTCAATCCTGGCCTTATGGGCGCGGGGGCAAATCTGCAAGACATGATTGTTGGTCTCTTGCGCCATGCACCGCGCGCAATAGAGTCTATCACCGCGTCTCCCTCTGGTTGTTCGAGATCGGGTCGGCAGCGCTCCATTCCTCACTTTGTGGCAGTTAATATATTGTCACCCTTTGAGGAGTGAGGTCCCGTCAGTCACCCATTGATGTTGGCCGGTGACTTGGTGAGAGAGCTTAAGCACTGAGCGGTCGATGGATTGGTGCAAAATTGCGGCCCACCTCTTTTTGATGTCGTCTGAGGTGGTGTGGGTGGTTCCGTTCTCGGTGAGCCGCAACGTGCACTGGCCGATCTCTTTAACCAGATATGGGTCGGAGATGTTCTGCTCACGACGTCCAGGTACTAATCCAAGTAGACGGTCTCTGCGATGAAGTGGGGCCAGACAGCGTAGGGAAGGAATTTCTAGCCCGCCTTCCGATACAAAGGCGTGGAAGTAGCCTACCGATATGTCATTCGGCAAAGCCATCCATTGCCTCACGAAGGCACGCACTATCTTGTCGGCGTTGCGGATGTCGCTGATGACCCCAAAGCCATATGATAGTAAATTTTGAGGAGTGTGAAGATCCGCTGTTGTGGTTTGAGTGGTGCCTTTGTTAAGCGTTCGAGAAGGGGACTGAGCTGGTTGGTTAGCCGGATCGGTCGACGTCCTTCTCGAGAAAACTCGATTCCTAGATATTTCCAGGAGTCTTCACTGGAGAGCGCATGTAATGGCTGACCATTGATGGTGAATGCGCGCCCAGCATCTACTACGGCCCTCCCGCGACTGCCATCGCCGACGATCGAAACCGTGTGGCACTTACTGGTGTTCAGGAGAAGGCTACAAGTCTCCAGGAAGGCAGTTGTTTGGTCGAGTAGAAACTGTAGTCCAACCGGCGAGTCGGCAAATAGTACTAGATCATCAGTGAAGGCCATAGCACGAACAGTCCTATTGTTATAAGTGGAGCCGCATTCCTGTGGAAGTGAGTGGAGCAGATGATCTATAATCCGATTGAATATCACAGGTGATAGAGGATCCCCCTTCTTCACTCCTCTTTTTACTTTAATCGGCTGTGATAACCAGTTCGTACCCGATATCGTAGTGGTGCTGCTGGCGTAAAGATCCTTGAGGTAGCGGATTAGAAGAGGAGGGAGGCCAGCTGCTTCCACTGCCTCCATGATAGCACTGTGTTCCACGCTATCGAAGGCCTTCGAGAGATCTAGCGTTGCCCCGTAGGTGGACTAGAACGTTTGATACCGACTGCATAGGAGGGCGTTGAGGAGCACGGTGTTGTCCCGGCAGCCATCCATCCCGGCTGGAAAGGCTCTCTGCTGATCGTCCATCTCAATCGTGGCGTCTATTCTTTGCGCTAGAATCTTGTGGAGAACTCTAGCGAGGACGAAGGAGATAGAGATAGGTCTGAAATCTCTTGGCAGAGTGGCTTGAGATTTCTTGGGGATGAAGATGGTCCTGGATGCCGCCAGGTGCTTTCGCACCAGAGTATAAGATTGAAAATCCGAGTGATGATGTCCAGAGGGATGGCTCGAAACTGACGAGCTGTCAGACCATCAGGCCCCGGTGAGACGGACAGAGATGGTCGTGCTGCTCGGATATCCTCCGGTTTGATTGGCCTCGCAATGGAATCGTGGACGGAGCGCTGCGTGCACTCTGGTTTTCTGTTAGTTGGCCGCTGCATGAAGACGATAGTCCAATGTGGCTCCATTACGGCTCTCGCAGGTTGTTCTGCATCCTCGACGTCACCCAGAATACTTTTGATGCATCGCATGCAGTTGGAGCGCCAGTGCCTTTGCGTAGCGGCATATTCTCTGCGCCTAGCCTTCCTTCGACTCAGCTGGTGTTGAACTGTTGGAGGTGGTCGATGGGTGTGCGAGCAAGGTGGAAAGATGTCTCACAGGTACAGAGGTAGTCGCTCAAGGATGGCGTCCTTGGTGGAATTGGTAGCGTCGCATACGCTGCCCTGGAAGCACTCTGCTTGGAAGCCGGTGGTGTTTACTCTCGGTAGATTCTGTAAGTATGCAAGCAGAGGACCGGGGGACGGGGGGGGGGAAGAAGAAATCCCCCCTTGTCCCGGCGTCGGCCCCATTCCGTGTCTCAGTGATGGTGATGGTGGCGCCCTGCCTCCTGGAAGGTCCCGGTTGAAGAATTGTTGGACCAGGTTCTTGTATACCGGGGAACTTCGGTGTTGGCCGATGGCTGCCGTGGTTCGATGAGGGAATGCCTCCTGCAGAGCCTGGTTGATTGAATGGACTCGTTAGGTAGTCAGCGCGGCTTCTCGACGAGCGAGAAGGGAGGATTCTTCGACCGTCCAACCAAATTTCCGCCTCCCTGCGATGATTTGTTGGTCATTCCAAGCCGTGTGGGCACGTCGATGATGTTGCCCTCTGCCGATGGTCGTTTGGAAGCTTCTTTCGCACCCCGGAAATTCGCAGCGGAAGATGACGTTGTCCGCAGAAGATTGAATATTGGGACATGGCTTCTTTCTTTCAAGAACTTATAAGAACAAAGACTATTGCTGAAGTATTTGTTCGTGAAATCGTACGTAGAAATGGAGTTCTTCTGGAAGTACACAAAGATCAAGGTCGTAATTTTGACTCCAAGCTAATTAAGGAACTGTCTCAGTTATTAGGAATTCGAAAGACTAGGACTAGGACCATTACACCCTCAATCGAATGGAAAAGTAGAAAGACACAACAGAACAATACTAGAATACTTATCTAAATACATACAGACAACCAAAAAGATTGGGATCGTTGAGTTTCCTTGTTTCTTTTAGCTTACAGATCCTCGGTACGCGCAACAACTGGGGTCACACCAGTAGAGATGTATACCGGTACAGACTTAAGACTTCCTCTGGATTTGATACGCGGATGTCTTCCTGAAGAAGAGGATTGTCCTAACTATGGCAGCTACGTTCAGAAACGCAAAACCAACATCAATAAGATTCACCAATCAGCTCGAAAGAACATTTTCCTCTCCTCTAAACATTTGAAAACAACCTATGACAGAACATCCAGACATGCCGACTTTCAAGAACAACAGAAAGTTTTGTTGCATAATCCTCGCCGAGTGAAAGGAAGAACTCCGAAGCTCCAAAGTGATTGGGAAGGACCTTATAAGATTGTCAAGAAGATCAATGATGTCGTTTTCTGCATCCAGAAGACACCAAAACACAAAAATGAGATCATTCATATTGGCAAACTATCACGATAGGTAATTTCTTCTGCTCTACTCATGGGTACTCATATACGATGGGTCAAGGATAATCCCGCTTAAAAATAAACAATTTTAAAAAGATATCAAGATGATTTCAAGAATTCAAGATGGACAAATTCAAGATGGACAAATTCAAGATGGACAAATTCAAGATGGACAAATTCAAGATGGACAAATTTAAGATGGATAAATTTAAGATGAACAAATTCAAGATGGACAAATTCAAGATGGACAAATTCAAGAGACGAGCTCTTTGGCCGGATGAGCGAAAGATCAGCCCGCTTGAAGACGATGCCATTTTGATTCGGTTTTGGAAGAGGCGAATTATTCTTCAAGAGACGAGCCCTTTTGGTCGGGTGAACCAAGGATCAGCCCGCTTGAAGAAGATACCTTCTCTTTCTTTGATCCTAAGATTGTCGGGACGACAATCTGAAAAAATGGGGAATAATGTTATGTATTCGTCTACCATCATCTAACATAAGAACAAAAGCGTTGTTAAGCGACTAGTTTGTTGTTCTCAATTCCAGTTAGTTAGTTGATTCGAGATATTGTTGTTCATAACAAATTTTTAGTGTGTGCATTTTTTATCTTAAATTAACACACGCTATTCTGTTATAATAATAATTGTTATTATTTATTGTATGTGTGTAACAATGTATACATAAAGACCTTTATCCATTATTTCTGGGATCTCGGAACCTTATGCTCAGAGTTGGACGCTTGACTAAAGAAATAATACCCCCCATGTGGTCAAGTCCCAGAAATTGCGGTTATATACCAAAATTTAGTTCTGGGACGTCCCAGAAATAACAGCAATAGACAGGGTGATGTTCCCAAAAATAAGCGATATAGGTACGATATATATATATATATATATATATATATATATATTTATTTTAAACCAGTAAATTACATCGTAATCCTACATATGCGAGAAACGCATGAGCATAGGACTGGTATACAGAAAAAACTTACTATCTTAAAACTATATTGTAGTACGTGTTTGCTACTCGTGTATTAAACCTTCGATCATTACTTAGATCATTCTAGTTATAGACGATCAAGTATACATTAATCCTTAATATAATTTGATTAACTCATATAACAATACAAAAATATGTCTCTTAATTTAGGTTACAAACTTTGATTGTAATCACACGGAAAATAATTAACATGGGTATATATTATTATAGATTTATAAAATAATTTAACATGAACACAATAAAGTTTTCTTACTAAATGTAGATATTGGATTTGATCCAAGTCTTTAATTTAATTTTCATAGTTTGTTTATTACTTGCTAACATTTTGAAATCATTTGGTAGTAGATTGAAATATTTTACAGCAACTAAGTAGCTGTTTTTCTCGCTAACCTTTTTGGTAAATTTTGGTGTTTGCAATTTTTTTTTCTTATATTAGTTGTTTGTCCTTTAAATTTATTCTGTAGATCAAAAAAACGGTATATCAAAGACTCGTATATGAATAGTTGTTTTATAGTTAATGGATAGTACTCTACTTCAAAATAATTTTTTAGTATTATTCTTAAAATTCTGTTTTGTAAAATTTGTAGCGATCTAATACTATTCTTATATGAGCCTCCCCAAACTGTTATCCCGTAGCTTATAATACTATTAAATAAAGCATAGTATATTATCATTAAGTCTTTTGTTTGCATGAATTTAGATAGTTTAGAAAAAATGAAAATAAGATATTTTGTTTTTTTAGTTACATTATCAATATGTTTATCCCATTTTACATTTGAATCCAAATTAATTCCTAAATATTTACAATTCTCTACTCTATTTATTTTCTTATTACTTATTTTAATATTCAACAAATCAGGGATACTGTCTTTATAATTTCCACAATGCATATATGCCGTTTTCTTGATATTTAGTGTTAACTTATTCCAAGCTAACCAAATGTTAACATAAGCTAAGTATTCATTCATTTTATCTTGTGTTGCAAGCCATGTATCTTCAGTCGAGACTATCGCTCTATCATTAGCATATGATACTATCGATCCTTTTGGTAGTTTGTGTAACAAATCATTTATGTATATTACAAACGGTAATGGCCCTAAAACAGTACCTTGAGGTACACCTATTGTTGTATTATGTCTTCCACTATTTATCCCTTGAAATTTTACTGTTTGTTGACGATCTGATAGATAGCTTTTTAGTAATTTATTTGCATATTCCCTAATTCCATAATTGTATAATTTATCCAATAGTATTTCATGATTAACTGTGTCGAAAGTCTTAGCTAGGTCTAAGAAAGTGACTATAATGGGTTTACTCTTATCTAGTTTAGTATAAATTATGTTAGTTATAAAATTTAAAACATTTTTAGTACTTTTCTTTTTCATAAAATCAAACTGTTGTGAATTTAGTATATTATTTACGTCAATAAAATTATATATTCTTTCATATATTATTTTTTCAAAAATTGTAGTTATATTTGATATTAAAGATATTGGTCTGTAATTTGAAACTAAGTGTTTATCATTCGCTTTGTGTATTGGTACTATTTCTGCTGTTTTAAGTACTTCTGGCCATATAGATTTCTCTATACATAGATTAAAGATATATGCCAGAGGTTCAGCAATGTCCTCAGACATTGTTTTTATGGATTTTGCACTGATATTATCTACTCCTCCTGTTTTATCTTTAAGTTGACTAATAATTTTCTTAACTTCATATAATTAGTAGGTTTAAAAATATTGTTTTAGTGTTCATTGGAGGTAGTGGAATTTTATCTCTAAGTTTCTCTATTTTTTGACTTAATTTTTCTCCTATCTCACTAAAGTATTTATTTATATGATTGGCCATTCTTTTAGGATCACTTATTTTAAGGTCATTTTCGTCATACATAAAATCAATACTTTGTTTTATTTTTATTTTTTGTTTTATCCAACTTATTATTTATATGTTTCCATAGTCCTTTAGGATCATTTTTATTTCCTTCAATTATCTTTTTTTCGTATTGGTATTTTGCGTCTTTAATTATTCTATTTAATATTCTCGTATAAATTTTAAAATCTATTTCCAAATTCTTATTAGCAGGGTCCTTTTTCCATAGCTTATATAGTTTTTCTTTTTTATTAACGGATTTAATAATTCCATTTGTGATCCACGGACTCCTTGGTTTATTTTTGTTTTTCTTAGTTATTGTATACTTTGCAAGATTAGTACAATTTTGTACTTCACTTATCATCGATTCGATAGCAATGTTAGGATCTTATGTCATTTTTACAGTTTCCCAATTTTTTGAGTTTGAGATATTTTTTAGCCTGTTGTAGCTTATTTTATAAGCATTTTCATTATGGTTTTGTGATATTATTTTTTCGGTACTTATAATTAAAGGAAAATGATCCGTAAAGTCTTGTATTAGTTTATATGATTTTATATTTTTCATTTCCGTTTTGATGAAAATATTGTCAATGCATGTACCTTTATGGCAATTTTCAGATAGTCTAGGTATGCCTGTAAAATATGGCAAATATTCTTTTTCCAAGAAATTATTAAGAAATTCGAGACTGAAATAATCATGTTCTAGTATATTAGTGTTAAAATCACCAATGATAAAATGATTTTTAGTTTTTGTCTTTGTTTTAAAATATTTTCCTATATTCCATATTACACGATACTTCCCAGTTTATTTTATTACTTATTTTTAATTTAGTACTCATTATGCACAAACTGCCATAATTTTCACCTATAGTTGATTCAGTTAATTTTTTGTATATATATATATATATATGGGCAGTTCTCAGGTGAATCGAGAGGTCAAATTTTTTTTTCTTTTAAAATCACCTAAATCGCTTCGTAACCA
>JAWWEQ010035832.1:0-20309 GCA_035583055.1 Torymus tubicola
TCCAAATAGTGATTATTTGGATTTTCATGGGTTATCCTCCCACATTTGTTAAACAATATATATTAACTAATTCTTTAATAAAAATAATTTACTTTGAATTTATAAATTTAAATGACATGCCTGCAAACAAATATCATTCAAACTACTATAGTGTAATAAGTATAACTATATCTATTTATGTAAACTGTTTTGTCATAATAGTTTTCTATAATGACAAAAGAACCTAATTTTATATTTGTAAATAAAAATAAAACTAATTAAATTAAAAATCACTTTGAGTTTTTTTTAACAATTGTAGTGAATTCAATACATAAACACTTATACCATTTACAGAATCTTGATTTTATGATTATATTATTGTTTTTCATTAATAAGGAGGATATCTCACTTTCGGAACATAGATTTAGCTAAAGCTTCAAGATATTCGAACCTCTGCTTTAAAAAAGCATCTGCAGCAAATTAATCGATAAGTAAAAGTCAGAATGATAAAAGATAAAAGTAAATAAAAAATGCTTTAATTTATCAGAAATTTAAAAACAATCAAAGGCCTAAAGAGTTGTAAAAAACTTTTCTTTTTTAATAATTTTGTGGCGGAAGTTTTTAAGCATTTTTCTCTACACTAGTTTACAACTACCTGTAGGGAATAAATATTTTTAGACGAGTGACTAAATTAAAACTCTTTTTGACAACATGTTGTTTATTTTGGCATGATTATTTCGACACTTTAGCTTGTTTATGTTATCGTTGACATCTACTTCTCCTAAGTACTTCGAAAAAGCGCTCTTTCTTTGTCCATTAAAAAATAACGTCCGTGCAATTTAACCATCAGAATTATATATACAAAGTACGTACATATATATTTAAAGGAATATAATTTCTCTATAGTCAAATATTAAAGTTATTTTCAATCTTGCAGTTTAACTCAATCTGATGATCAAATAGCGAAAATCAAAAAATTGATATTATGCTTAGTTAAATTGAAATTAAAATGAAGATATTTCATAAGTATTATTTTATATAAAAACTGTTACAATGAGTATGGTGTATTTTGGAGCTCTTTATTATTCGCTGCTAGTAACTAATTTGAGATGATAGTCTACTTTTTAAACTTTAATCAAGCATATATTACTTAATACTACTAATCTACAAATAAACTTGCATTAAAACAAAATATGAAAATACTTTAAAATAGATCGAAATAGAGTTAGTTCTGAAAGACGCATTAGACAGGATATTTCTATGAAAATTTGTATAAAGTCTGCAAAACAGAGCTGCAACGAGGAGGATGGGGAAAAATTTAATTTCGAAACTTTTTGCACAAACAGAGAAATTTTGCCGGCCGTACGTTGGAAAGAACGAGAGCGCGAGGGTAGAGAGAGAGAGAGAGGGAAAGAGGGAGCGCGCTATAACGCTCGGGCACTGATGAAGCAGGACGAAAAGGAGAGGGTGGGGCGGGAGGAGGTCGTGCGCTGGAGCTATAGTCGCTGCGGAGGGGGGTAAAATGATGCAAAAATAACAAATTGAAATTCGCGGTCGAGGGGGTCGAGGGGGTCGGAGTAACGTCCTCTCTTTCCCAGAACGCGGGTGAGGGAGGGTGGGAGGCAAACGGGCTCTAGAGCGTGTTTGCCAGGGCGGTGGGGACCAGGTGAGGGGTGCAACGGGATCGAATCGAGAGGGAGAGGTTGGATCGAGCCACGCTGCTGCTGCTGCTGCAGAGGAGGAGCGGGTGGGGTGCCAGCGAGGGAGAGGAGAGGTAAAATAGAGCCTGGCGGGGAGACGCAGGGGAGGCTCCGTTCGTGTTAGCCCGCGCTAGTGTGCACCAACTGATGTTCAGCTATACGCGGACGTGCGTAGCTCTGCGCCTGTGTGAGTCGATGTGAGAGAGAAAATGAGAAACGTTGGCCAATGCTCCGTGCTCGCGCTATGTAGAAATTTACTTTGCGCTCATGTATTTTCTGCTATACTCGAGCGAATGCACCTGCCTGCGTATGTGTGCATAAGAGAGAGGAAAAATTATGGGAAAATAGCCTATGGTTGCCCGAGCTCTTTTTTACCATCGCGCCACGATGTTTTCCTCTTTATTTTTAAAATGCTTCAGCGACTTTTTCAACCTATTGCTTCAACTTAATATCGGATTTGAATTATTTTTTATACTCCTTTATATCTTGCAACCCTTCCAAAAATACCTACTTATTCCTATTACGCTGAAAAATGATATTTTAACAATATACTGTAATATGTTCTGACTGTTTCTCTGCTATGAGAAGATTCAGATTGTTAAAATAACTTTACAATGAACCATTTCTTCCCATGTCTTCCAACAAAGGTTTATATATAATACATATATATATGAGATTTCTCTAATTACAATTTATAAATCGTTACTAATTTATTAACATTTAGATTTCTCAAATTTAATATAACAACAATTTTTCTTATAAACATTTTAAAATAAACCACACAAATTATTCATTTCAAATCCCTTCTCTCTAAAATCAAATTAGTAAAAAAAACACTAAAGATTAGTTCAAATTTCTCCATCGAAACATTAGTGAACATTCATTAATGAAATAGTAAATATTCACTAATGTTTCGATGAACCAGTTCTAACTAATCTTTTCTGGATTTTTCACGTATTCAACTTTAGAGAGTTTGGAAAACGAATGGTATAAAGGACAATCGCGTATAAAAACTGTTCAACAAGAGCTACAAAAAACTACAATAATTTTATAGATATTTCTTTACCTCGTCAAAAATCGATTCGATTATTTATCTAATAAAGAACTGCTTTACCAAATAACTGCCAAAAACTTTACACTTTTCTTAGCCGTTTCTATCTATTAATGCAACGAGTTTCGGTCACATTCGTCATTGAATAGACAGTATAATAGTTTTATTTTTCAGTATTTTCACCATTTTACATTAGCTTGTTTATAAAATTGAAATAATGTTGAATTTGGCCAGATTTTGAGTTAGGAAATGGTTAATAAAAGACTTGCTATTATGGCGAGGAGTGAGAGAGACAGAATCAAACGGAAAAATCATTAATTTCATTTATATCGCCTGAAACAATATTATAAACGAATTGAGTACCAATAATTTGTGTTTACGTATTTTACTTGTTTAGTAACAATATTTTTAAGTTGCCTTACCTCCATTAAATAGAAAATATAAACAGAAAAATCGTTTCATCACTACCTAGAAATTAGCTATTTTTACTAGCTAATTATTAATTTCCTGCCCATTTTCGATAAAGATAATTTCTACCAGGGGATGTATGTAAAAATTGTCTCCGCCTTAAGATTTCAAAAAGCTGATTTTTTTCTGTCATCGATCGACAATTATTTTTTCTGATGCTTTCATATTTACATCAATAAACATAAATGATAAAAATACAAAAAAATTCAGTATTTTCAAACTAATTTTATTGGTTAAATGGTCCGTTTCGAAAAAGGGAATAAATGTTGTGGGATCAACAAAAAATTTTAAAAATAATCGGTTCTACTACCAAAAATGTTGCAATAGTATGTTGTATAACAAGTGATGATAGGTTATTATTAGATTAATAGCCTATAATATTAACTTTCTAAGACAAATGTTTCTGGTAGTAAAAAAAAAACATTTTCGAGAAAATGTATTAGAAATATTTTTGAGCACATCTGGAATCGAAATTCAGTACTCTTAGAAATGAACCGCATTGATGCAGGTATGTTTGATAGATATAAAATATTAATTAATTAATCCATTAATTTTCGGAATCTACATGTCAATGAATTAACAATGGTATTTGTTCAACTATTACGCAAGCTGTGTTTGTTGTTGCGCACTAGGGTGCAAACAAGTTGCTCCGAGCACTGATAAGAAGTACATTTAGCGTAGGATAAATAGGTATAAAAAATTGAATTTCGTATGGCTTTTAAAACTGTAATTTTTGATACAGTTTCACAGAATAAGTGATTCTCAGACAAGTGAATAGTTATTCCAGTAAAACAAGATGAATCATTTGCATGCCTGTTTGCAATGTTGAAGATCGTAGCGTCACATATTTTCACAAACAGTGCACAAAGTGGCTAATAAAGTCATGTTCATTTCTAAAGCAAATGTTATGACCAAAGTGCCATGATGGAATAATAACGATACATTATGGAACATACAATTATCGGAAGTGGCAATAACCCCGACTAATGAATGCTGTATACATTAATCATTTTACGATAGGTAAGCGCTGTTTACACCAGAGTAAACATATAGGCAGACGAGAACAATTTAGTCGAATAAAACTATTAAATTTATTAAAAGTATTTTTTTTAATTAAATTAAAAATTTTTCATTTATGCCATGCTGTCTTACATTCCTGTAAATTTTAAAGAATTTTACCGATTGTCTACGTGTTTGAACATATATATATATACGGATTGATAAAACTACTCTATACAAAATCGTACAAAGACGTACAAAACTGTAGACAACTATAGTGAAGTATAACAAATATGCTTATGAAATATTAGAGATATTGAATAGTGAATTACTTTAAAGATTCTGGGTAGACCAGTTATTATCATATTATAGTATGAAATGTCTTTCGAAATATTAATAAAATTATTATAGTATTATTAAATACAAATAACAGGAAAGTTCGTATTCTTTACTAAATCAAGTGAGAAATCTAGTATATCAGAGTAGAAAATGTGATAATCTCGTGCACTTTTATAGAATGCATAATTGAGTACTTATTGGTCTGGCTAACGACAGACCTCTTCTACTTATCAAATAACTACTGTACTTTTCCAGCATTGCGATTGGTTTACGAAGGGACAATACAATTTTTATTGCTTTAACAAAGTACATTTTAAACCTTTTTACTAATTCGCATCTAAGAGATAAATACCCCGACATCTTAACATTGCAATAGTTTGGGAAAAGCCAACTATAATGAGCTAAAAAGGAATAATGATAATGAGTTACATCTGATTGTAACCGATGAAAATTTTTCCAATAAATTGCAACTTGCTACACTATGCAATGCGGTAAATTACAAAATTAATAAAATAAGACCAACTTATATTTATAACTTGAAAATTGTTCCAGTTGTGTTATGATCCATTCCACGCAAATTGCAATCATCGTATTCTATAGCATAGCAAGCCTTTCAGTCTTCTACCCTCCTTTTCTCTCTCTCTCTCTCTCTTTACCTTTTGATATTTTTCATCCTTTCTCGCTGTTTATCTCGCTCCATCTACCTTATATTCATTAATGGAACATGGTATATGAACAGAGCTTTCATTTGTACTTTATTACAGGCTGAATTTCGGACAGATCCATTGAAAAATAAAAACGAAATTCTTTGCATTTGTATAAAAAAATGGAAAAAATAATCGGGAAACCAGTTAAAAGGGCACTTACTCGTTGAAGCTATTAACTTGCTACTGAGTTGATGTTTATCTTCTACATAAATCAATTGCATCAAGTACCATTTCAAGCTCGCATTTTCGCATTCATTTCTTACTACATTTGTATACTTCCAAGAGTGCTGATTGCGAATTTATTGATTTATTTATTTATTTATTCCAGATAATATTACAAATTAGTAATTCTGCCGAGGTAAATGCAGTTACCTGTGCGCAGAGCTGGAGATACAATAAAAAAAAACATATATATACTTACATACTAAAGCTTACAAACTAAATACCTAATCCATCCCGCATTCACCCAGGTTTATGCCTGTGGGAATTTGCTATCTAAATATTAATATTCACATAAATATACGATTCGTGCGATACATAATGTATTTGTTTTTATTTAAGATACAATTTCGATGTATAAATAATATTATAAATAAAGATAATAACAAAATCATAATAAACTTATAATCCAGTATTGTAAACTATCTAACAACGTAAAAACCTTTTGAATTTAAAGATACATGACAAAAACCCTCAATTTTGTTAAGAAACGGGCGATTTTCGTATTTACTCCGTAAAAATATAATTTAAATAAGAACTTTGAATATAATAATTGTAAATTACTTCAAAATAATTTCAAACAAAAGCCTAAATGCACTAATAATAATCGAGTTTCAAAATATAAGATTCTCCTGAGTTATGGCATTTGAGTCCTACACGTAAAAAAGAAATTTTAACATAGACATTTAGGGTCGGCTGGCGAAAG
This sequence comes from Torymus tubicola, assembly GCA_035583055.1. Lineage (NCBI taxonomy): Eukaryota > Metazoa > Arthropoda > Insecta > Hymenoptera > Torymidae > Torymus > Torymus tubicola. The sequence goes on from JAWWEQ010035832.1 coordinate 6,169, forward strand.
CGTACAGGGAGCACAGTCCCCTAGTTTATCTTGACTATACTTAAATGAAGTCTTTCTTGCATTGACAATACTTTTTTAATATTATAGGCTAACAAATACATCATTATAATTCAGCGACCTTTTAAAGCTTTCTTATTGTTTTGTTTGTTAATAAACCCATATTGTCTACAGAACTAGGTAGAAATACAATCAGCGCATGAAAAAAAAATAAAAAAAAATAATTTAGTCTTTTAGTTATTTACTTTTACCCTACTTAACAGATATTAGGTGGATTTCAACATTTTGTCAATTTCTTATTTTTTACACTTATTTTCTGTAAAAAAATCCGACTTCGGGTGCGAACAAATTGCTCCTCTCAACTTCAAAGTTCTACCACAGCAATATTCGGTCTTATCACTAATGACTATCACGAGTTTAACTCTACTAATTCTAAAATAAAAGACTGGAAACATAATTTTTAAAACGTGTATAAAAAATATTACAATGCATAGATAAATTAATAAAATCTTTTATTCATGTAGTATATTTATGAAATGTTATATACCTTTACAGTCTAATTGTTTCTTGTATAACCTACATTGATGTCAATATTTTTATTTAAGAGCTTTGTTTATATACTTCATGTACATGAATAGTGATGAAAAGTGTACAGAAAAATACAATAAAACGCTTGTAAATACATAATAAAAGCTCAAGTAATAATGTATCTTAATTTTTTACGATAATCAGAATTTTTGTATTTTTTAAGTATTTTTACTTACGTTAGATAATTGAACCCATAGAAACATCACAGCAGTTTTCTTTGAATACAGAAAACATTTCTATTTAATCCTTGACCATAATACGCCCGTCAAAAAGACTTCTAACCTAATTTATTCCATATTTAGGATGGTCATCTGGTACTGTCAGTGTGCTTTTTAAAAAATTTTATTATTTTTTGTACTTATAGGTGTTTGTTTATTTCTGTAGAACTATTCATATTCATATAAGTTAGAGCTAGAAATATTTAACCACTAATCCGACTAGGAATATTTATCCACTAATTTTTAAGATATTCGAGATAAAGTTTGATCGACGTTTCACAGTTGAGAATCGATATCAGTATTGCCAAAGTCGAAGCGGCAAATGCACATTTCTCTCGCATTCAACCATAGTAAATAGTAACGAGACTGACAGGTACGGAGTAAGAGTACCCCAACCGCGTTAAGTTTAATATTATAATTAAAATAAAGAAAATGTAGTTTCCGAATAGGATTAGCACACTGTCGTCATTACACAAGGATCCAAGATGTTAAAAAAAAATGAACGGAAAGTAGTATTGGCGCAAAAAATAATTATATTTACTTAAGTACTTTTTAGTTTCAACGGCAAAAATATAGCTTTTTAGATAAAGAAAGAGGATGAATGAAATCGATTGCGCTACGTTGTTTATTCTTGCTACACCGTGTTATTCCGTGTAAACAAATTTTTTTCATAATGCATTATTATTTGTACTGGTTAACTTTTTGCAATCCAATTCAAAATATTTTTATTAAAAATGTGCAACTGGATTTTTCTTTGAAAAGCGGAAAAATTGAATTAACAACTTAAAAAAACATAAACCTCGCATTAGCGATAAAATCATTGTGATTTGGCTGTCGACAAAATTTCTTCTCATTTGTTCACACTTTCTTCAATCCATTAACTATTTTTATTATAGTATTTATAGAGTACCAGGCAAAAACTACTGCGATACTTGTAAGTAGGTTTCTGATGTTTAATAAAATATGTTAATAACATTTAGACCTTTGAGATATCTAAAGAGCATTTATTTTTTATAACTAATGTAGAAAAAGTGAATTAAATATTTTGTTTAATATTTTTCGAGAATATTTTTATATAAACTTGCAATTCATTTATTAATAAATGAATGGTAAAAGGTATTAATAAGCAAAATTTAATAAAAAATTTTTATTCGCTGAAAAAATTATATCTGATAAAGCGTAAAATAGTGCAACAATAGTGAATTTGTACTATACTTCCTAGGACTAGCCAAAATCATCTGTTTGTGTCACTAAAACTAAATTATTCACTTATAACATCAATAAGAAAGACAACTGAATAATTCATTAAATTAAAAAAATCTATTTTTATATCTGTCCGATTAATTATTAAAATTTAAATAAAATGAATAAATAAAAGAAAAATAATTAATACTGAAATTTTCTGAACAATTAATAAGGAAATATGAAAAAAGGGTACAAAGAACTTAAAAAGAATACAAAATTATCTGTCAAGAAAAGCTGCAAAAGCAAAACAGCCAAGAGGGAAAAAAGGGAAATATCGCGAAACGAAACAAGACGACAGGTAAAAACCACCCGATGAAATAGTCGGAGAATGAAACTGTAACGAGGAGATGAGAATTATTGAAGCACGATGAAACAAAATGAGAGAGAGCGCGAGGGGAACAGAAGAGAGGAAGATAGAGAGAGAGAAAGAAAGAGAGAGAGAGACCGAGAAAGAGAGAGAGAGAGAGAGAGAGAGAGAGACTGAATGAAAGCGCGGCTGACTTGGGCAACGACAGCACTTCTCTGTGAAAGCCATTGGATTATTATATTACGTGAGGCTGCAGCGACAGCGTGAGGGAAGGACTTTTCTCTGCTTTTTTCGCGGTTTCTCTCGTCTCGCGAATCGTGTCTGATGAAATTTTGACGATGAAGCGGCGTCGAGGATCCGCGTACTTGCGTTCCTTGGTCTGCTTCGACTATATTGTTTGGTTGCACAGCCCAGTTATTATATACAAGCTTTTTACGTATTGTAATCGAGTTTTAGCGCGCTCAGTATTCCCGATATATAAAATAAATAATTTACACTAAGAAATAGGAAACTAGACATACTATAGTAGGGGAACTTCTTACAATAGTTTTAATCTGAAAAGTGGACGTATTATTAGCAACTGATGTTACTCTACACAAATCGTGTATAGGGAAATTATCATTTATTTCTTTTGTCTTGTTAGGTTTACAGACAAATAAAAAAGTTCTTTTGATTACATTGTTTGATTTGGGCATATATGTCGAAGTTACATTTTGGCTTCCTGGTAAACGAATATTGTATACTGAACCATCATTTGAAGACTATGTATTATTTTTCCCTAAATATGCTTCTAGAAACATACAAAAATGTTTTCATTTCAAATGCCCGAATTAACTACGGTAACCTCATTACATGATAAAAAGAGACTGTTTTATTATCATTGTAGATTAACTAAATAAACATTACAAAGGTGAGTTCCAATGACAAAATTCGAAACAGATTTAAAGATTGTTATAAGCTATTTTCACGGCCAATTAAAAAGTTTTTAAAAAGTCTTGATATGGTAATCAGGAAAACTATATTTTCCTTTTTGGGTAATTCAAACGTGAAATGTGTGCGTAAAAATTGCAAAGGTATTCTTGTATGTTTAGATTACTAGTTACAACTATTAGTAAAAAAAAAGCTTTTAAACATTAGTTAAATCAAACAAGTAAGTTGATTCACATTGTTGCACTATTTGAAATAAAATGTAGACTGAATTGCGCTTAGATCTGTTAAAGTAATCTATTCAAACATTTTATTACAATGGAAGGTAATTGGCTAATGAGGACGACAGATTCTTCAAAAAACAAATTTTAAAATAATACATAACATTATATTAATGATTGCTGTCCCTAATTCTATCGTACGAGCATTGTATCTTGAAATAAGGGCAAATTAATCTCAAATATGTTCTATTTTGGTTAAAAATTATACCTCTTCCATTAGCAAGCCAGGGGAGATAAGGAAAATGATTAAAAATACGTCCTATTAACCGTTTAAAAAGAAGACAAATAATTTTAAATTAATACTCTTTTGTGAAATTAGGCTTACAAGTTTGTTTTTCACAAATACTTATAAAATGATAATTTATAAAACGACATCATTTTTTTATGACATAAAGCACATTTAAGATTAAATTGCCCATATTTCAAGGTTTCATTCTTCTTGTTAGTAGTATTTAATCGAAACTTACAAAGCTGCATAAAGAATTAAAATTATAAGAAATATTGTATAAAATAGGGATCACGATCATTATCATGTCTGCAAAAATATTTAAAAGTACTGTAGATGTATAATTTGTATTTGTCAATTTAAAATAAATTTTATACAAGTAATTTTCTTGTAACTGTGGGGTCGAGTCAGGAAAGCTTTATTTAGAATCTCTTAATGTAATTGATAAAATAATCTTTGTAATCCGAAAAACTTATTACGTAAAGTTTTTAGGACCAATACGTTTAACTGGTAGAAAAAAGGATATGGTCCTATTTTCTACTATAAGGCTACACCCTCAATTGAGTTTCCGTGCGGGCGTCGGATGCAGGAGTTTGTGGAGACGCGCGTGTGGAATGGCGAGTTAACTCGGGGAATCACCGAAACGATCCATAATCCATAGCCGTCACGTGGCTGTGGCGCGTCAGTCACTTGCGCATCTCCTTCCCCTATCTTTCGCGGCAGCTTTCTCCCTTGAAGCTCACTCCTATAGCGAGCGCGCGCGCGTACCTTTGAAAACGCCGTACCTCGTCCTTTCTTTCAGACTGCTTGCTATCTCCAGGGACGACTCCCGCCGCGTCTGCCCTCTTCGGCGAATGCCGTAACTCTACTTTGAACCCACTTCTTTCGACCTATAATTCAGCTTCACTTTTTTATTTTTATATTCTGAAAAGCCTGCATCAAATCTGTTTAGTGGAAAGTACGTGAACATTTAAAACACGAAACGTAAAGCCGATCAAAAGGCCCGCTTTCATTCAGCTTTGTCCTAAATGAACATTAAAAGCACATTTAACTTTGCCTGTAACGGCTTCCTCGAAAATATTACCGAAAAAGCTGGATGAAAGCAGTGCAGTACTGAATAAATAGATATAGACGCGGAAAAATGAAAGCAGTAAGGAATAGTTGTTTTAGGATATACTGGCCTCGCAAAGCTTAATTAGCATGTATAAGTTTGCTATTATATAGGTATTTTGCCTAGAGAGGAGTGCTGCGCTCGTCAGAGGAATAAATAATAATTATAAAAGACGAGAGGAGCGTTGAAGCAAAGTCGTAGTAATGAGTAAGGCGTGCCGCGAGCAGCGCGCATCGGGCGTATAGATAGAGAAATAATTCATAGCGGTGGCAGGGCGGCCTGCGCCCCTGCCCGTCCAATTATCGAAATTCTCTATTTTCCGAAAAAGTTTCTGAGCGCGCGAGCGCCAGAGCGAGCACGAGAGCAAAAACCCGCTTTCCCCACTCCCCCGGCGCTGCAGCCCGCGCGCCGGGCCGCTGGCTGGGGCGGGGGCGAGTGCTTTTCAAAAAAAATTCCCCGCGCTCCTCGTTTTTGCTTCCCCTCCGAGCTCGCTCCCCGGAGAGGAGGCCGGGAGTGGGGCGCGCGCGATAAAAGCGCGAGGGAGAAGAAAAGCTCTGCGCAGCCGGGATCGAGAGGGAGAAAAGTACGGGCGGAATTGCCGCTCGCGGGAAGGGGAGCGAGCGCGCTTCCACCACCAGAGAAAGCTCGCTTCGCGGCCCGCCATTGGCCAGGAGCCGGGCCAATGGCGTCGCCGCGGAGGATAGTGGCGCATAGCCCGCACACGTGGCTGACGTACGCCCGAGAGTATTCCGGAGCGGAGCCGGCCAGCGACGCGCGCAGAAAAACGTCCAAAAGCTCGAGCGAACTCCTCCCGCTCCCCGCGCTCAACTTTCCTCTTCCCCTCGCTGTTTTGTTCGCTCTCTCCCTCGCTCCCCCATCTCGGCTCTTTTTCTCTCTTTTCCCGCCTGATGACGTGTGCGGCTCTATATATATATAGCTTTTCTCTCGCTCTCACCCTCGCTTTTCGCTTTGGCGAATTTTCGCGCGCCGTCTGTGTTTTCGCCGGCAAGGCGTGTGTGGCAGCGGCTCTGACGCGACATTGTTGACGGGAAGGGATAGACCGGGCGGCGACCACGTGTATCTCTTATCTCGCTCCATCTCTCTTACTTCGAGCGGTTTGTTTTCCTTCAGGTTGTTTTACGCGCTCGCGCTCAACCGTCTGCGTAGGCGTCGCTGGTTTATGCCGCATCTCTTTCGCGCTGAAGCGTCACGATGAGTTTGTATATAGCAGGCTTACTATGCGTTTTGTTTTTTTTTTTATATCGTCATTCACATTTTTTCTTGTTGGAGGTCTTATCATGTCTATTTACGTACATCTATATTTGCAAAAATAAATGCATTTCGCCAGGCTTTTACGGTATTTTTTCAAACTATTCTTTTTTGTTAGTTGCATTATTGATTTTCGCAACTCATCTCTCAAACTTATATTTTTTTAATTATTATTTATTATATTAATGAATAATTGTTGTTTCTAGATTATTTAGTAGTAAAACCTTTAAGTACTGAAACAGTATATGGGAAACATTTTCATGTAACTTAAAATATACATAGCAACTATTCATATATCCATAAAAATGCTAAAAATCATTATTTGGAAAGTGAAAATCCCAAATGATAACTCTGTTTGACCGCTAGTGTGAAATGCAGTAAATTAACGTGTAAAAAAATAGTAAAGATAAAAGTAGAATTAAAATAGGAATGAAATTCGAATACTATAATAATAGGAGAATATTACAAGAGTCTAAATGAGAAAATCCATTGCTTGTAATAAAATTAAGAGAAAAATGATGAATAGAGAAAATGCAAAGAAGATGTATGCTGAATTGTTAGCGTAGAAAGAAGGCGGTAGTTAGTTGCAGATAATTTTTGCGAAACTGCGGCTGGCGAAGGCCAGCGCTGCACACGTCGGAGTTCAGGCTGCACGCGCGGTGCGGTATATCCATAGAGCTGGCGCCGCAGCGCTCCTGCACTGCAGTCGACTCGCTGCGCCGCGCATATAAGTATATAGCGTGCTCGCAGAAGACTTGCGTCCGGCCGATTCGTTTCCACTTTGAAAAAGCCTCGCTCCTCCCTCCTTGCTTTTCGCGCGCAGACTATTCTACTACACGCTCCGTCTTCACTGCTTTTCAAAAATATTCTACACTTAAATGGACGTATTTTTCTGTTTATATTATATTTCATATTTTGTATCAGAAAATGGCTTTTTATCTCTTCGCACAATATCAGTATATCTGCTCTTTCAATTAAATTACGTATAATTTACCCATTTTTATATTTAAATTTACATTAATCTGTCATTTATTATTAATATCAATATCGTTTATATTTCTTTAACTGATTTAATAAGATCATTGAAAATCAATCAATCGTCCTGAAATTTGACTGGCGCTGTTTTTTTAAACACGTATAAAAAATATTAATAATAATATAATATTTATTTTTCATTTAGAAAGAAAAGATAGCTATAAAGTAAAGTAATAATTAATAGACTATAATTCGTAAGGGTTTCTTTGCAGCAAGCATCTGCACTCGGGTAAAATGTCAGTCGTGAACTCGACAGTTGAATTGACTTTACCTTTGCAAACGTCTCGTTGCGCGTTCCTTGTATAAATTCAGATGTCCAGACGCTTTCCACTCTCCGCGAGACGTATCTCCTTCGCATCAGCACCTATCTGTTACATGCCGAGCTTAAAGCGATAGTATGCCCGACACGGGTTCTGTGATATAGTTCGATTGGCCGACCAGTGATGGGATCATTCTATAACTGGTCGCGTGGCGTACGTGTACGAGTCTGCCAGCAGCAGCAGCGCGTGCCCGGATTGTTATCGTGCAACGTTTATACTTATTCGTCCGCTATTATATAAGCTTTCCTTTGTCAAAATAATAACTTTAACATATCATACATAAAAATTATCTTAGTTTCAGTTTCTTTTCTATAATATTAATTTTCTATCTTTTACGTATCCTATATACATCTAGCTGTTATATGAAAAGAAAAAGCTAAATCACAATAACATCCCGATATTGCGGTTACTCTTTTTAAGTTTAATAGATTAATCAAAACAAGTATTCGTGAATGATTAAATATTTTTGTGTAATAGGTTACCAATTTCATTTATACATTATTAATGACGAGTAACATTAGATGATAACCATAGACTGTTCAATTTTTCGTTTACGACACCGCTAAAGAATAGTAATTTACAAAGCTTAACTTGAAAACTAAGTGATAAAAAACTTTTCTGGTTAGATTATTTGAAATAATTTTCAATAATTATCATTTCATGTAATCTATTAAAATGTTAGATTCAATTACACTTATTAACATTTTTCTGTTTGTATGTATTAAAAAATTTTCTGTAAAATATATGAGTTCAAGAAAAAACTTGAAACCTTCTTTTATTATTAAAAAAAACTCGTTAAAAGTAAAAAAAGCGTAGCTCATGCATTTTTCTTTTTTTTATGAGCTAATATATGGGCTTCATTTTTTTAGGTATAATTATTTACTCAAATTTAATTACAACCTCTTTTATTTAATTTATATTACATAAGTCCACTTTTCAAGTTTCCAAGAAAAACGGGGTTTAATGTTCAAACTTATATGTAAGATCGGAAGAAAGAAAATAGGACGTGATATTGTACTAGCCAAGGGACACATTCAAAACACATATTTACACAGTGGTATGAGTAGGTTATAAATTTTCTGTAGCATTAGAAACAAGTAAGAACTGAAAAAAGTATGGACTTAAGTCGTTATGCCGGGATTTCTGGACATATCTAATAGTGCTATTTTCGTTCGATTTCAAGTATATTCTTTAATTTAACCAATAAATTATAAAATTAGCAATTGTTTAACGAATTTATATTACTTAAACAAGACTATTCTTATTTTCGTAACATTTCTATTAAGTTTACGACCATTTGGCATACTGCATATCTTAAACAGCGCAGACGATTTGAAAAAGTAGTGATATAATAATACTAGAATTTTCAAAATTCTCGAAATTTAATCTAGTTATTGTGCATACTTCGTATGAAATCATGTTTATATTCAATTAGAATGGATAAAATACATCACAACTACAAGAAACCATAAAATGATATGGACTTATGTCGTTATGCCGCGCACAAAATCTGAAAAATGGACTTATGTTGTTACGTTTTTGGTATACCGTTGCTTTAAGGGAATATTTTAGATACTATTGATAGTGGCAAATGAAGAAGACCCATTTAAAGATACAAAATCCAAAGTTTTAGCGATTTTCAAAAAAATGGACTTATGTCGTTATGCCTCGGAGTCACAGATTTATATTACACAAGAATATATAAGATATTCAAATATAAACAGAGATATAACCAATCGCTAAAGGTCTTGAGAAGGGGTATACTATATTGGATGTCCGAAACGTCGACAAATAGGAAAAATAATAACTTCGTTTATTTCATACCTTCTAGATAGTATCACCATGAACTTCACACATATTGGAATATAAATTACGATACAAACAGTTTTTGAATCTAATATTCTATAAGAATTAAACAGGTTTTTTAAAATTGATTTTATATTTCGAATCCCAGTTTCTTATACTATCATATAGTAAGAAACTTTAGGACATAGTAATAAGCTTAGACATTTTTTACTTAGAAGTTTTTTAGTAACTGTTGTAGATTTAACTATGAGACCTATGTAAAAATTTCATTTTAACATTCTAGCTGCACGACCGCACTTCTCAGGATAATCTTATATTTCTATCAAAACGAAAATTCCAACACTTTAAATACTTATAATAATAACAAGTTTTATCATATCATTATCTACAACTTTTGTGTTTAATGTTTCTGTTTAAAGTAAAATTCTGTGAGACTATAACCAAAAATTGTCTATTTTAACGTTTTAACCGTTTTTCGCTTTTAAATTAACAAATATTACCCGAAAAATAATTTTGTTAACCTCTTCCGACCGATGTTCACGTATGTGGACGCACATTGAAGTCCTGATTGTGAGGTGACCCAAACCTTTTTAATGAAACCTTTGACGCTATTTCTTTTTTTGGATGAAGAATAATGAGAACAAATTAAATGGAAAAATTTAAAATTAATTTTTACTTTTTTTTCGGCAATAAAAAAATGTAAAAACATTTTTTATTTGTAACTAAATAAAAAGAGATACATATGGGCAATTCTCTGACAAATCAACGGGTTAATCTCCATGAATTTTTCGGTGGAGATACCTATGATCAGTTTATTTATTTTTTTTAATTTTAATGTTTCATTTGGAGGTATGTGAGTGACAGTGTACACATACAGCTTTGAAAATATTTTTATTAAAAAGCTGAGAAAATTTTACAAAAAAAAGTATTCTTGTGTCTATTGTGAAAAATGCTTCCCTGAGGAGTTATAAATTAATGAAAATCGGTCAAAAATGCAAAAAATCATGAAAATTCAGTTTTTGACCTCTTATATCTCCAAAACTATTGGTCAAAAAAATCTAAAAAAAATTCAGGGATATCCAGAATGAGTAGCAGAACATTTTCTCAGTTTCAAGAAAATCTATTTTTTGACCCGTCGATTTGTCAGAGAATTGTCCATATATATAGATAGATATAATAAAATATGTATTTCTTAATTAAAAAATTTTTTATTATATACTTTCTGTAGTAGTTGGACGTACAAAATATCTGCCCTAGGATATTTATCAAAAAATTAAATCTGTTAAATTTTCCAGATGATTTATTCTTATCCATATATGTGTACACCAGTCCTTTATGGAAGTGTGAATGAGTGTAATCATTTTTTTTATAGCAATATTGCGAGAGGTATTTTAGATACCATAACGTAGCTGTAGATACCAAATTGTTTTGTTTGACAAAAGTTGGTACCAATTGGTATCAGTTGATTTTTTTCGTTCAATAAATTTTCGTATTTTTTCAAACTGCTGATTTTAGTTATTCTATAATTCTAAATACCCTTCCCTGTACTTTATAAAGATATTATAATTTATACTTAATTATTCTAAATTAATTAAAAATACATACAATCGTTTTTTTTTCATTCGAACCATACTAGTCTTAGATCAATAAACTAATTTTAGAATCAAACATTGTTTTCAATATGTTATCCCATAAAGGACTGCAGTTTCCACCTATGTGAATACGCGTAATATATGCAAAAATACGTACATTCAGAAGTATATATTGAAATATTTTTCGTTTTTACACAAAAAAATAATATTAACGTTGAAAAAAAAAATTTTTCCAGCGTTTTATAGTATCGGTCAGGAAAGGTTAACCATCGATTTTCTCCGAATTTCATTTGTGCTGACATTTTCCCCTCGATGATTAGAAAATTATTCGATTCTTCTCAACTTATACTTAATACTTTTAAGTTATAAGCAACGCGATTTTCTATAATATAGTCAACCGATTTTAAGATAAAACATAAGGACTTGGCTATATATAATTACCCAATATTTTTTCATAAATTTTTTCTTTTGAATTTAAAATATAGAAAGTTCAATGTTTAAATAATTTTATAAAATTATTTGATATTTACTTATATATCGTTTGACAAAAAAAAGCATTTAAAAAATATTTTTACTGGAAAAGTCGATATATAAAATCATTATGACAGCTTACATTATAAAAAGAAGTAAATGAAATAATAAAAAATAAAAAATACAATTTTCGAAGTTTTATAATATTCTATTGCTACAAAAATTTTAAGTGAAAGTTATAATTATTTTCCCCTAAATTTTGTACCTTTACTATTAAAAATTTGAAAAAATAAAGTGCCAAATGATATTTGTCTTTAATATTGCAATATATATCCTACTTTCAATTTGTCTAAGTTGCATTACATATTTTACAAAATTTTATGTTAATTTTTATCATGACTTTCACTGTTTCTAAAAATGTAAAAAATTCTAGAAAAGATGTTTGCCAATTTCTTCAACGAATAACGAAAGCAAAATAAAGTTTACGTAGAAAAATTTTCATTGTCGTCGGTAAGAGACCGCTGACGCGTGGTCTCGTGATTTTCGACTTTCTGACACTCGACACTTAACCTTGACTCAACGCTTCTCGACGCTCGACTGGACTGTCGAGCATGGCAAGCGATATCCTTGGAGGACAGACGTTTTTTCAACGAAGGATTTCTTGTAGCTGATCATTTCAAGACAGCTCATGTAGAATTGGCTTTACATCTGAACTGTTTCAGCCCTTGATACTAAATACGCAGAACTATTTTTGCTATCTTTTCGGGTGAAAACCGTTGTTTTGATTAGTGATCGACGAACTTTAAGTTTCAAAAGTTCGACTGCGCTAAGAAAAGATTAATTCATATTTAATGGAAAAGTATATTAATAATATAAGAAAAATAAATATTTATATTCACAACATATATTATACAATAAGACGTATGTATCTTTATATACTAAAGCATGGAAATTTTAATCAATATTTTTCTTATTTCACCGAAATGAACCGTTTTCATATTAAAAATACCCTGGTAGAAATGTTAATACGTTAGATCTACTGTTTAATTATACCAATCAAATTTATATCAATCAAAAGTAAAATTTCCCTGGTAGAAACAATTCTATTATTTAGCTAATAAATAATAGCTATAGTTTCTCCAATAATTGCCAAAAACTAGACACTTTTCTTAGCCATGTCTATCCATCAATGAAACGATTTTTTCAATCATACTCGCCATTTAATAGACAGAATAATAGATTCAGTCTTTTCCCAATTTTATGTTAGCTTATTTATGGGTATTTAAAAGATATTAAAGTTGACGAGTTCTTTTAGTTAGGAAATGGCTTATAAAAGACTTGCTATTATGACGAGGAGTGAGAGACACAGAATCACGTGGAAAAATCATTGTTTTCGTTTGTATTGCTTAAAACGGCACTATAAACGAATTGGATACCAATAATTTGTGTTTACGTTTTGGTTAACTATTTTTTTTTTAATATTGACTTTTAAATACGATTAAATTACAGAAAAATTTAGTATAAAATTTTAAGGTTACCTTATTCTCTCTCTTAGAAAAAGATGACAGGATGTTGTGAAGCATTTAAAGAAGCAATTCGATTGGATGATTGTTCAATATCCCGTCTGAATATAGTGTCAAAATTCAAAATGTTCTCTGATGTAAAAGGAATATTTTGATATAGAGAAATTAATTAAATGTTTTATGTGTGCATTTGAGTATATCAATAAAATCATCAGTAAATTATTCAATATCCCAATTGATTAAAATTTTGTGTCTAATAATATAATTGCAAAATAATTGTTGCGCTATGGTTCCTAATCTCAAAATTTAGAATTGAAATCTATAATTATTTAGTATAAATTATGTATTATGCTTGCTGAAGATAATGTTAATAAACAGTACTGTAATAAAGTCTAAAATATTTGTTGATTTTGTTTTCACGAAAAAGTGAAACGCGCGCAGCGCGCATGGATGACTAGTTTCCATTAAATAGAGAATATGAATGGAAAAATCGTTTTATTACTATCTAGAAATTAGCTATTTTAACTTGGTATTTATTATTTTGCTGCTCATTTTCGATAGAGACAATTTCTACCAGGGTTGGAATTTACACTTCATAAAAAGAGTTTTTTAAGCAACGGAACTATAAAATGTGGCTTATTTTTATTTATATTAACTAAAAGTTTTAGAAATACAAAGCAAATTTCTTTGTACTGTACTCAACAAAGTATTCTTCAATTAACTATCCACTCTATAATATAGTAACTAGAAGAAAATAGGATAATAATATGAAAACCGACGTGAAAAAAATATTGTTGTAAAAATTAGTATGTCCGATTATAAAAGTGAGATAGACCTAAATGATCAAAAGATTGCAGAAATTAGTGGTACGGAAAATTTTCAGTGCGGATTTGCTTAATTGACTATATACTATTACTACATCAATACTCTATGATATACTAATTTGGTACTCACCATAAGATTAACAAGTACACCAGATTCGAATGTGAACTTGTGCGAATTCATAACTAAAACTGATGCATTGGCAATATATACTGTTGACAGCATATGCTCAGTAAAACACGTAAGTTTAGCCCATCTCAAAATATAGAGCAAAAAAGATCAATTCAAAATAGTGCCTTATAGTATCTACTACAAAATACATAGCACTTACCCTGGTAGAAATTTGACTATTAAAAATGGGGCACAATCTCAGTAAATAGCCAAGAGAAATGACTAATTATTG